>WPIO01000044.1:1505392-1740392 GCA_009760855.2 Cristatella mucedo
GTGCAGACGTCTGCAGCCGGAGAGTCGTTGCCATTGGTTGAGAAGTGTTTAAGCGAGTACCATTGTCCAAGGAGCTACGAAAGTAAACATTCCGTCACCAACGGTAGTGAGCAGACGAATGGAACGGACAGTTTACTGTCCAAACAGGACCAGAGGACGCCAGCAGACTGAAACGGGTGCTGCAGGTCAGCTAGGTACGAAAGAGCCATGCAGAGGCGGGCCTTGCAGGTCAGTGTTAGAACTTTGCTCTGTATCCGGTATTCAACCGGCATCCACCCTAGCTCTTTTAGCAAAGCAGACACGTGCAACTGGCACTTCAAGAAGCCTGTTAGTCTTAATAAAAGAGTATAGTGTTGGAATGCCCGTGCATAATCCTAGGGCAGTAGAGAGAGGAAATGTCTTCCATAGGTATTAATACAACCAAGGTTCTGGTGATATTTATTCTTCCGGTTTCCAACTTTAAACTCGCCACTGGTGACTTCACCTCATAGTGAAACGTTTTTATGGCCTTGTAAAATGAAGAGGAAAGTATTTTGACCGGTGATTCTATTTGTAAGTCGTCGTGACACCATTCGCAACTTTTTCGTGTATAACGGCTGCTGATCCGTGCCTGAGTGAGCAAGATATCTAGAGGACACTGCCATTGTGAAGTATGAATACTAATGACACTGCTAGGGCGGCGGTAGGCATCATTGCCAAAAACTTTTTCAAACCTTTCATGGTATTTTTTTTTTCAATGATAGCAGCCGAATCTGGATACAGATATGGCACGAGAATCCTCAAGTACGCCTACAGGCTTAGTCGCACTTTACCTTTTCGACACCTAGTTACTACGACTTGGCTAATTAAGCACTTGCTTCCAAGTAGCTTAACGGAATGTCACTCAGGTGCGAATATGGTAGGCACCTATAAACATACTTTAACCATGTTCTTGTAGTACCGTACAACAGCCGAAGTAACTAAGTGGACACAGAAATTATTAAGTACGGATGTGAAGAGTTAATCCGTTTTTGCTATTTGAAGTATTGAATACCATCGTAGAATCGATAAACCAGCGATCCCGTCGGCTCACATCTAGTTTGCCAAAAGCTGCTGCAGCCGACGAATATAGTCACCTGTTTATTTTAATAGTAATAACAATAATGGCTAGGCACTTGATATAGCACCTACAGAGAACTCGATGTGTGTCTATGAGCTTTCGTTTGGCTGCAAAGAGAAATGCAATTTAATTGTGAGTAATATCGTGCCTTATTTAACAAAAAAAAACGATTTAGTTAGTTGAACGGTGCACTTGAAAGCGGAACGATTTAACTCGATGTACTGTAAGTATGCTTGATGGTGTGAATTAGCTGTTGTAAATCTCACGAATAGGATGGCTAAGGGAAAACCCTTTCCCTTCCACTGGTGTGGCATGTAGTTTTTTCTGTGTAGCAAATATACCGATTTAAACTAGACTGCAGAAGGTACGGCGATGCAAAGGCACAGAGTGAGCTGCGTTTTGGATCATCATTAAGCACTGTAAGTAATACGATGCAGTTCTCCGATGACTCAATACTCACACCATAGTGTTTTTCGTAATGTTGTAAAGCAAGCTATGCCGAGTTTCAGACCCGAAACATTACGACCGGAAAGACATGGGTCTTTCAATCAATTCAATGACAGAAATGCTTAAAAAGGAACTCAGGTGCCCACCAGACTTCTTTTGTGTACCACTGCTGAATACAAAATTGCAACAAACTATCGGTCGCACGATTCCTCTTTGTAGACATCATCGGCAACCACTAGGATATTGACCAGCCCAGGTAAGAACTGCTGCCTTAGGCTAATAATATTAGACTTACTGACGAGTAAGTGTGTCATTCTTGAAAGTGTCTGATCTTGACTTGGTTTCCTCGCTAAGTTGTGCTAATTGTTTAATGAAGTTTGCCGTAATCTGATTAAACGAAAAGGTTGAGCTACAAGCATGGAGTTTGAACGCTTGCTCGAACAGTCAGCAGAGGCCTCACATAACACGAAAACTAATCTGTGCCATGTCTTGAAGAACTAACCGTGGTGGTCGTTTCTGTACTGACTGTTAGCTGCGAATCCGTGCTTATATTAACTTTGTCCATTCGCCTTTAAAACTCAATTCACCTACAGGAAGGTAAGCTTCGCTCACGGGAGGCAGTCGATGCTGACCGTCTATGGCATTCACTGGAAATATGAGTTACCTTCATAATTTAAAGCTAACAGTTTGCCAAGGTCGCCTAATGCTACTGTTTTAGTCATTTTAGGTTCATACACGACCTACATAAGGTCTGGCGAGCTCATGTCAGATCATGTGTTCCACTCGCAGTCCATTGCCGTTGTATCATTTTTAGAATCACCGAGTTTGAGCGTAATCGTTAATGTAGACCGACGAAATGCTTTTTTCTGAAACCATTTGGAAAAATAGTGAGTGCTTGTGTTGACGACGTTGGGGAGCCTAAACATTTTAGTCAGAGGTTAACGAGCGATAATTGTTACTAGAAACTCATGTAGGCTCACGCCAGAAGCTGCATTTACCTGATGACAGCTTTTCATGTTTTCAAACTTGAGTCGAATTTGCAAGCCAAGTGCATTGATCCCATACCGAATCAAGTATATAGCACTGAAGCAATTGTCAGTGCAGTTTCATTAGGGATCCTTGAGCCGTGAGGTAAACCCAGTACTTTGTCTTTCCGTTGCCATAACTACTCAGGAAGCAATTGGATTAACTTGACACTATACCACTTTGTCTTGGCTATATATTCACCTCGGTTACTGAGGCTGTGCTGCTTGCATTGTTCATGCTGCATGTGCGAGTGCTGTTTTGAATTTAGGATATTCGTCGTCGACTGCACGAACGTCAGCAATGGTGACTGCACCACGCAGCTCTCAAACGGTATGTGCTTTGTGCTAGTATGTTCCCATCGTCAGGCAATATCAGGGCCTTACAATCGCAGGTGCTAAAATCTACAATTAATTCCTTTAGACCGTAAAAGTCACAACATTTGCGACCACGTCTTCGACTCAGCCATGCCCGCAGCCCGAGAAAAACATTACAGACGTGCAGGCTTCAATCGTCAACTACACCTTGCCCCTCATTGTCGGAAGTGTGGCAACGTATTCATGCACGAACGGCTACGTTGCACGGGCTCAGCCTAACAGCTTTGTAGCTACATGTCAAGAGGTTGGTGGGGACATTCAATGGTACTGGGCGGTGCCTCCATCATTTCCACTGTGCATCGGTGCCGGTATGTAGTCATTTTCTCCAGATAAGCATAGAATATCGCAAACTTGCTGTGCATCGAGCCGGCATAGGTCGGTTACCGTTTCAATTGCGTTTTAGTATCGACTACAAGTGCAACGGTTCTTCAAACTCAGTTGACTACCATTCCAATCATCTCTTCACAAATTACAAAGCAGGTGCGAAAATTAATATATCTTGCCTGCATGAAAGTAACGTAATACTATGTATCTCCTTCCGTGACTCCACAAAAACATAAAGACAACGTGGGTGTCAGGCAGCACAGTTCAGTGTAGCCCACTCATAGCCTAAGCAGCTCTCGGCACATATCAGCTAGCCCCCAGACGTCGTCTCACGCAATAAAAAGAACGTAGGAAGCATAGCAGGGTGAAGAGAGCACTTGAGGTAGTGATTAGCAGTGAAGTAGCAGCTCATGTTCTGTAAAATGGATGTGCCGACGTCTGCAGCCGGAGAGTCGTTGCCATTGGTTGAGAATTGTTGAAGCGAGTTCCATTGTCCAAGGACCTACGAAGTAAACATTCCGTCACCAACGGTAGTGAGCAGACGAATGGAACGGACAGTTTACTGTCCAAACAGGACCAGAGGACGCCAGCAGACTGAAACGGGTGCTGCAGGTCAGCTAGGTACGAAAGAGCCATGCAGAGGCGGGCCTTGCAGGTCAGTGTTAGAACTTTGCTCTGTATCCGGTATTCAACCGGCATCCACCCTAGCTATTTTAGCAAAGCAGACACGTGCAACTGGCACTTCAAGAAGCCTGTTAGTCTTAATAAAAGAGTATAGTGTTGGAATGCCCGTGCATAATCCTAGGGCAGTAGAGAGAGGAAATGTCTTCTATTGGTATTAATACAACCAAGGTTCTGGTGATATTTATTCTTCCGGTTTCAAACTTTAAACTCGCCACTGGTGACTTCACCGCATAGTGAAACGTTTTTATGGCCTTGTAAAATGAAGAGGAAAGTATTTTGACCGGTGATTCTATTTGTAAGTCGTCGTGACACCATTCGCAACTTTTTCGTGTATAACGGCTGCTAATCCGTGCCTGAGTGAGCAAGATATCTAGAGGACACTGCCATTGTGAAGTATGAATACTAATGACACTGCTAGGGCGGCGGTAGGCATCATTTCCAAATAAACTTTTTCAAACCTTTCATTGTATTTTTTTCAATGATAGCAGCCGAATCTGGATACAGATATGGCACGAGAATCCTTAAGTACGCCTACAGGCTTAGTCGCACTTTACCTTTTCGACACCTAGTTACTACGACTTGGCTAATTAAGCACTTGCTTCCAAGTAGCTTAACGGAATGTCACTCAGGTGCGAATATGGTAGGCACCTATAAACATACTTTAACCATGTTCTTGTAGTACCGTAGTACAGCCGTAGTAACTAAGTTGACACAGAAATTATTAAGTATGGATGTGAAGAGTTAATCAGTTTTCGCTATTTGAAGTATTGAAAACCATCGTATAATCGATAAACCAGCGATCCTGTCGGCTCACATCTAGTTTGCCAAAAGCTTCTGCAGCCGACGAATAGATTCAGCTGTTTATTTTAATAGTAATAACAATAATGGCTATGCACTTGATAAAGCACCTACAGAGAACAAGATGTGTGTCTATGAGCTTTCGACTGGCTGAAAGAGAAATGCAATTTAATGGTGAGGAATATCATGCTTAATTAACAAACAAAACGATTTAGTAAGTTAAAGAGTGCACTTGAAAGCAGAACGATTTAACTCGATGTACTGCAAGTATGGTTGATGGTGAGAATTAGCTGTTGTAATTCTCACGAATAGGATGGCTAAGGGAAAACCCTTTCCCTTCCACTGGTGTGGCATGTAGTTTTTTCTGTGTAGCAAATATACCGATTTAAACTAGACTGCAGAAGGTACGGCGATGCAAAGGCAGAGAGTGAGCTGCGTTTTGGATCATCATTAGGCACTGTAAGTATACGCAGCTCTCTTTTCGCATCTTTCGCTAATGCTGACGAGGAAGTACTTAGTTACGTAACACGTACACAATATAGTGATCAGTTAACTGGGCTAAAAATTCCCTTACTTTTGTGGAGCATATAACAGTAGTTACGTGACTTTGCCTTTGCTAGCACAAACCATCTTTAGCATTCGCTGCTGCTCGTGCATGTTACTAGCAACCGATTAGTAATTCTTTACGTACAGCACCTATAAAATACCTATTACAAGATGCCGTTCTCCGGTGACTCAATACTCACACCATAGTGTTTTTCGTAATGTTGTAAAGCAAGCTATGCCGAGTTTCAGAACCGAAACAATACGACCGGAAAGACATGGGTCTTTCAATCAATTCAATGACAGAAATGCTTAAAAAGTAACTCAGGTGCGCACCAGACTTCTTCTGTGTACCACTGCTGAATACAAAATTGCAACAAACTATCGGTCGCACGATTCCTCTTTGTAGCTATCATCGGCAACCACTAGGATATTGACCAGTCCAGGTAAGAACTGCTGCCTTAGGCTAATAATATTAGACTTACTGACGAGTAAGTGTGTCATTCTTGAAAGTGTCTGATCTTGACTTGGTTTCCTCGCTAAGTTGTGCTAATTGTTTAATGAAGTTTGCCGTAATCTGATTAAACGAAAAGGTTGAGCTACAAGCATGGAGTTTGAACGCTTGCTCGAACAGTCTGCAGAGGCCTCAAATAACACGAAAACTAATCTGTGCCATGTCTTGAAGAACTAACCGTGGGGGTCATTTCTGTACTGACTGTTAGCATGGAATCCGTGCTTGTATTTACCTTGTTCATTCGCCTTTTAAACACAATTCACCTACAGGAAGGTAAGCTTCGCTCACGGGAGGCAGTCGATGCTGACCGTCTATGGCATTCACTGGAAATATGAGTTACCTTCATAATTTAAAGCTAACAGTTTGCCAAGGTCGCCTAATGCTACTGTTTTAGTCATTTTAGGTTCATACACGACCTACATAAGGTCTGGCGAGCTCATGTCAGATCATGTGTTCCACTCGCAGTCCATTGCCGTTGTATCATTTTTAGAATCACCGAGTTTGAGCGTAATCGTTAATGTAGACCGACGAAATGCTTTTTTCTGAAACCATTTGGAAAAATAGTGAGTGCTTGTGTTAACGACGTTGCGGAGTTTAAACATTTTAGTCAGAGGTTAATGAGCGATAATTGTTACTAGAAACTCATGTAGGCTCACGCCAGAAGCTGCATTTACCTGATGACAGCTTTTCATGTTTTCAAACTTGAGTTGAATTTGCAAGCCAAGTGCATTGATCCCATACCGAATCAAGTTCATAGCACTGAAGCAATTGTCAGTGCAGTTTCATTAGGGATCCTTGAGCCGTGAGGTAAACCCAGTACTTTGTCTTTCCGTTGCCATAACTACTCAGGAAGCAATTGGATTAACTTGACACTATACCACTTTGTCTTGAATATATATACAGCTCGGTTACTGAGGCTGTGCTTCTTGCATTGTTCATGCCGCATGTGCGAGTGCCGTTTTGAATTTAGGATATTCGTCGTCGACTGCACGAACGTCAGCAATGGTGACTGCACCACGCAGCTCTCAAACGGTATGTGCTTTGTGCTACTATGTTCCCATCGTCAGGCAATATAAGGGCCTTACAATCGCGGGTGCTAAAATCTACAATTAATTCCTATAGACCGTAAAAGTCACAACATTTGCGACCACGTCTTCGACTCAGCCATGCCCGCAGCCCGAGAAAAACATTACAGACGTGCAGGCTTCAATCGTCAACTACACCTTGCCCCTCATTGTCGGAAGTGTGGCAACGTATTCATGCACGAACGGCTACGTTGCACGGGCTCAGCCTAACAGCTTTGCAGCTACATGTCAAGCAGTCGGTGGGGACATTCAATGGTACTGGGCGGTGCCTCCATCATTTCCACTGTGCATCGGTGCCGGTATGTAGTCATTTTCTCCAGATAAGCATAGAATATCGCAAACTTGCTGTGCATCGAGCCGGCATAGGTCGGTTACCGTTTCAATTGCGTTTTAGTATTAACTACAAGTGCAACGGTTCTTCAAACTCAGTTGACTACCATTCCAATCATCTCTTCACAAATTACAAAGCAGGTGCGAAAATTAATATATCTTGCCTGCATGAAAGTAACGTAATACTATGTATCTCCTTCCGTGACTCCATAAAAACATAAAGACAACGTGGGTGTCAGGCAGCACAGTTCAGTGTAGCCCACTCATAGCCTAAGCAGCTCTCGGCACATATCAGCTAGCCCCCAGACGTCGTCTTACGCAATAAAAAGAACGTAGGAAGCATAGCAGGGTGAAGAGTGCACTTGAGGTAGTGATTAGCATGGAAGTAGCAGCTCATGTTCTGTAAAATGGATGTGCCGACGTCTGCAGCCGGAGAGTCGTTGCCATTGGTTGAGAATTGTTTAAGCGAGTTCCATTGTCCAAGAACCTACGAAGTAAACATTCCGTCACCAACGGTAGTGAGCAGACGAATGGAACGGACAGTTTACTGTCCAAACAGGACCAGAGGACGCCAGCAGACTGAAACGGGTGCTGCAGGTCAGCTAGGTACGAAAGAGCCATGCAGAGGCGGGCCTTGCAGGTCAGTGTTAGAACTTTGCTCTGTATCCGGTATTCAACCGGCATCCACCCTAGCTCTTTTAGCAAAGCAGACACGTGCAACTGGCACTTCAAGAAGCCTGTTAGTCTTAATAAAAGAGTATAAAGTTGGAATACCCGTGCATAATCCTAGGGCAGTAGAGAGAGGAAATGTCTTCCATAGGTATTAATACAACCACGGTTCTGGTGATATTTATTCTTCCGGTTTCCAACTTTAAACTCGCCACTGGTGACTTCACCGCATAGTGAAACGTTTTTATGGCCTTGTAAAATGAAGAGGAAAGTATTTTGACCGGTGATTCTATTTGTAAGTCGTCGTGACACCATTCGCAACTTTTTCGTGTATAACGGCTGCTGATCCGTGCCTGAGTGAGCAAGATATCTAGAGGACACTGCCATTGTGAAGTATGAATACTAATGACACTGCTAGGGCGGCGGTAGGCATCATTTCCAAATAAACTTTTTCAAACCTTTCATGGTATTTTTTTCAATTATAGCAGCCGAATCTGGATACAGATATGGCACGAGAATCCTCAAGTACGCCTACAGGCTTAGTCGCACTTTACCTTTTCGACACCTAGTTACTACGACTTGGCTAATTAAGCACTTGCTTCCAAGTAGCTTAACGGAATGTCACTCAGGTGCGAATATGGTAGGCACCTATAAACATACTTTAACCATGTTCTTGTAGTACCGTAGTACAGCCGAAGTAACTAAGTGGACACAGAAATTATTAAGTACGGATGTGAAGAGTTAATCCGTTTTTGCTATTTGAAGTATTGAATACCATCGTAGAATCGATAAACCAGCGATCCCGTCGGCTCACATCTAGTTTGCCAAAAGCTGCTGCAGCCGACGAATATATTCAGCTGTTAATTTTAATAGTAATAACAATAAGGGCTACGCAATTGATATTGCACCTACAGAGAACTCGATGTGTGTCTATGAGCTTTCGTTTGGCAGCAAAGAGAAATGCAATTTAATTGTGAGTAATATCGTGCCTTATTAACAAAAAAAACGATTTAGTTAGTTGAAGGGTGCACTTGAAAGCGGAACGATTTAACTCGATGTACTGTAAGTATGCTTGATGGTGTGAATTAGCTGTTGTAAATCTCACAAATAGGATGGCTAAGGGAAAACCCTTTCCCTTCCACTGGTGTGGCATGTAGTTTTTTCTGTGTAGCAAATATACCGATTTAAACTAGACTGCAGAAGGTACGCCGATGCAAACTGACAGAGTGAGCTGCGTTTTGGATCATCATTAAGCACTGTAAGAATACGCAGCTCTCTTTTCACGTCTTTAGCTAATGCTGACGAGGAAGTACTTAGTTACGTAACACGTACACAATATAGTGATCAGTTAACTGGGCTAAAAATTCCCCCCCTTTTGTGGAGCATATAACAGTAGTTACGTGACTTTGCCTTTGCTAGCACAAACCATCTTTAGCATTCGCTGCTGCTCGTGCATGTTACTAGCAACCGATTAGTAATTCTGTACGTACAGCACCTATAAAATACCTATTACAAGATGCCGTTCTCCGGTGACTCAATACTCACACCATAGTGTTTTTCGTAATGTTGTAAAGCAAGCTATGCCGAGTTTCAGAACCGAAACAATACGACCGGAAAGACATGGGTCTTTCAATCAATTCAATGACAGAAATGCTTAAAAAGGAACTCAGGTGCCCACCAGACTTCTTCTGTGTACCACTGCTGAATACAAAATTGCAACAAACTATCGGTCGCACGATTCCTCTTTGTAGCTATCATCGGCAACCACTAGGATATTGACCAGTCCAGGTAAGAACTGCTGCCTTAGGCTAATAATATTAGACTTACTGACGAGTAAGTGTGTCATTCTTGAAAGTGTCTGATCTTGACTTGGTTTCATTGCTATGTTGTGCTAATTGTTTAATGAAGTTTGCCGTATTCTGATTAAACGAAAAGGTTGAGCTACAAGCATGGAGTTTGAACGCTTGCTCGAACAGTCTGCAGAGGCCTCAAATAACACGAAAACTAATCTGTGCCATGTCTTGAAGAACTAACCGTGGTGGTCGTTTCTGTACTGACTCTTAGCTGCGAATCCGTGCTTATATTAACTTTGTCCATTCGCCTTTAAAACTCAATTCACCTACAGGAAGGTAAGCTTCGCTCACGGGAGGCAGTCGATGCTGACCGTCTATGGCATTCACTGGAAATATGAGTTACCTTCATAATTTAAAGCTAACAGTTTGCCAAGGTCGCCTAGTGTTACTGTTTTAGTCATTTTAGGTTCATACACGACCTACATAAGGTCTGGCGAGCTCATGTCAGATCATGTGTTCCACTCGCAGTCCATTGCCGTTGTATCATTTTTAGAATCACCGAGTTTGAGCGTAATCGGTAATGTAGACCGACGAAATGCTTTTTTCTGAAACCATTTGGAAAAATAGTGAGTGCTTGTGTTAACGACGTTGCGGAGTTTAAACATTTTAGTCAGAGGTTAATGAGCGATAATTGTTACTAGAAACTCATGTAGGCTCACGCCAGAAGCTGCATTTACCTGATGACAGCTTTTCATGTTTTCAAACTTGAGTCGAATTTGCAAGCCAAGTGCATTGATCCCATACCGAATCAAGTATATAGCACTGAAGCAATTGTCAGTGCAGTTTCATTAGGGATCCTTGAGCCGTGAGGTAAACCCAGTACTTTGTCTTTCCGTTGCCATAACTACTCAGGAAGCAATTGGATTAACTTGACACTATACCACTTTGTCTTGGCTATATATACACCTCGGTTACGAGGCTGTGCTTACTTGCATTGTTCATGCTGCATGTGCGAGTGCCGTTTTAATTTAGGATATTCGTCGTCGACTGCACGAACGTCAGCAATGGTGACTGCACCACGCAGCTCTCAAACGGTATGTGCTTTGTGCTACTATGTTCCCATCGTCAGGCAATATCAGGGCCTTACAATCGCAGGTGCTAAAATCTACAATTAATTCCTATAGACCGTAAAAGTCACAACATTTGCGACCACATCTTCGACTCAGCCATGCCCGCAGCCCGAGAAAAACATTACAGACGTGCAGGCTTCAATCGTCAACTACACCTTGCCCCTCATTGTTGGAAGTGTGGCAACGTATTCATGCACGAACGGCTACGTTGCACGGGCTCAGCCTAACAGCTTTGTAGCTACATGTCAAGCAGTTGGTGGGGACATTCAATGGTACTGGGCGGTGCCTCCATCATTTCCACTGTGCATCGGTGCCAGTATGTAGTCATTTTCTCCAGATAAGCATAGAAGATCGCAAACTGGCTTTGCATCGAGCCGGCATAGGTCGGTTACCGTTTCAATTGCGTTTTAGTATCGACTACAAGTGCAACGGTTCTTCAAACTCAGTTGACTACCATTCCAATCATCTCTTCACAAATTACAAAGCAGGTGCAAAAATTAAGATATCTTGCCTGCATGAAAGTAACGTAATACTATGTATCTCCTTCCGTGACTCCACAAAAACATAAAGACAGCGTGGGTGTCAGGCAGCACAGTTCAGTGTAGCCCACTCATAGCCTAAGCAGCTCTCGGCACATATCAGCTTGCCCCCAGACGTCGTCTCACGCAATAAAAAGAACGTAGGAAGCGTAGCAGAGTGAAGAGAGCACTTGAGTTAGTGATTAGCATGGAAGTAGCAGCTCATGTTCTGTAAAATGGATGTGCCGACGTCTGCAGCCGGAGAGTCGTTGCCATTGGTTGAGAATTGTTTAAGCGAGTTCCATTGTCCTAGGACCTACGAAGTAAACATTCCGTCACCAACGGTAGTGAGCAGACGAATGGAACGGACAGTTTACTGTCCAAACAGGACCAGAGGACGCCAGCAGACTGAAACGGGTGCTGCAGGTCAGCTAGGTACGAAAGAGCCATGCAGAGGCGGGCCTTGCAGGTCAGTGTTAGAACTTTGCTCTGTATCCGGTATTCAACCGGCATCCACCCTAGTTCTTTTAGCAAAGCAGACACGTGCAACTGGCACTTCAAGAAGCCTGTTAGTCTTAATAAAAGAGTATAGTGTTGGAATGCCCGTGCATAATCCTCGGGCAGTAGAGAGAGGAAATGTCTTCCATAGGTATTAATACAGCCAAGGTTCTGGTGATATTTATTCTTCCGGTTTCCAACTTTAAACTCGCCACTGGTGACTTCCCCTCATAGTGAAACGTTTTTATGGCCTTGTAAAATGAAGAGGAAAGTATTTTGACCGGTGATTCTATTTGTAAGTCGTCGTGACACCATTCGCAACTTTTTCGTGTATAACGGCTGCTGATCCGTGCCTGAGTGAGCAAGATATCTAGAGGACACTGCCATTGTGAAGTATGAATACTAATGAAACTGCTAGGGCGGCGGTAGGCATCATTGCCAAATAAACTTTTTCAAACCTTTCATGGTATTTTTTTCAATGATAGCAGCCGAATCTGGATACAGATATGGCACGAGAATCCTCAAGTACGCCTACAGGCTTAGTCGCACTTTACCTTTTCGACACCTAGTTACTACGACTTGGCTAATTAAGCACTTGCTTCCAAGTAGCTTAACGGAATGTCACTCAGGTGCGAATATGGTAGGCACCTATAAACATACTTTAACCATGTTCTTGTAGTACCGTACAACAGCCGAAGTAACTAAGTGGACACAGAAATTATTAAGTACGGATGTGAAGAGTTAATCCGTTTTTGCTATTTGAAGTATTGAATACCATCGTAGAATCGATAAACCAGCGATCCCGTCGGCTCACATCTAGTTTGCCAAAAGCTGCTGCAGCCGACGAATATAGTCACCTGTTTATTTTAATAGTAATAACAATAATGGCTAGGCACTTGATATAGCACCTACAGAGAACTCGATGTGTGTCTATGAGCTTTCGTTTGGCTTCAAAGAGAAATGCAATTTAATTGTGAGTAATATCGTGCCTTATTAACAAACAAAACGATTTAGTTAGTTGAAGGGTGCACTTGAAAGCGGAATGATTTAACTCGATGTACTGTAAGTATGCTTGATGGTGTGAATTAGCTGTTGTAAATCTCACGAATAGGATGGCTAAGGGAAAACCCTTTCCCTTCCACTGGTGTGGCATGTAGTTTTTTCTGTGTAGCAAATATACCGATTTAAACTAGACTGCAGAAGGTACGCCGATGCAAACTGACAGAGTGAGCTGCGTTTTGGATCATCATTAAGCACTGTAAGAATACGCAGCTCTCTTTTCACGTCTTTAGCTAATGCTGACGAGGAAGTACTTAGTTACGTAACACGTACACAATATAGTGATCAGTTAAATGGGCTAAAAATTACCCCCCCCTTTTGTGGAGCATATAACAGTAGTTACGTGACTTTGCCTTTGCTAGCACACACCATCTTTAGCATTCGCTGCTGCTCGTGGATGTTAATAGCAACCGATTAGTAATTCCTTACGTACAGCACCTATAAAATACCTAGTACAAGATGCAGTTCTCCGATGACTCAATACTCACACCATAGTGTTTTTCGTAATGTTGTAAAGCAAGCTATGCCGAGTTTCAGACCCGAAACATTACGACCGGAAAGACATGGGTCTTTCAATCAATTCAATGACAGAAATGCTTAAAAAGGAACTCAGGTGCCCACCAGACTTCTTCTGTGTACCACTGCTGAATACAAAATTGCAACAAACTATCGGTCGCACGATTCCTCTTTGTAGCTATCATCGGCAACCACTAGGATATTGACCAGCCCAGGTAAGAACTGCTGCCTTAGGCTAATAATATTAGACTTACTGACGAGTAAGTGTGTCATTCTTGAAAGTGTCTGATCTTGACTTGGTTTCCTCGCTAAGTTGTGCTAATTGTTTAATTAAGTTTGCCGTAATCTGATTAAACGAAAAGGTTGAGCTACAAGCATGGAGTTTGAACGCTTGCTCGAACAGTCAGCAGAGGCCTCACATAACACGAAAACTAATCTGTGCCATGTCTTGAAGAACTAACCGTGGTGGTCGTTTCTGTACTGACTGTTAGCTGCGAATCCGTGCTTATATTTACTTTGTCCATTCGCCTTTAAAACTCAATTCACCTACAGGAAGGTAAGCTTCGCTCACGGGAGGCAGTCGATGCTGACCGTCTATGGCATTCACTGGAAATATGAGTTACCTTCATAATTTAAAGCTAACAGTTTGCCAAGGTCGCCTAATGCTACTGTTTTAGTCATTTTAGGTTCATACACGACCTACATAAGGTCTGGCGAGCTCATGTCAGATCATGTGTTCCACTCGCAGTCCATTGCCGTTGTATCATTTTTAGAATCACCGAGTTTGAGCGTAATCGTTAATGTAGACCGACGAAATGTTTTTTTCTGAAACCATTTGGAAAAAAATAGTGAGTGCTTGTGTTAACGACGTTGCGGAGTTTAAACATTTTAGTCAGAGGTTAATGAGCGATAATTGTTACTAGAAACTCATGTAGGCTCACGCCAGAAGCTGCATTTACCTGATGACAGCTTTTCATGTTTTCAAACTTGAGTCGAATTTGCAAGCCAAGTGCATTGATCCCATACCGAATCAAGTATATAGCACTGAAGCAATTGTCAGTGCAGTTTCATTAGGGATCCTTGAGCCGTGAGGTAAACCCAGTACTTTGTCTTTCCGTTGCCATAACTACTCAGGAAGCAATTGGATTAACTTGACACTATACCACTTTGTCTTGGCTATATATACACCTCGGTTACTGAGGCTGTGCTGCTTGCATTGTTCATGCTGCATGTGCGAGTGCCGTTTTGAATTTAGGATATTCGTCGTCGACTGCACGAACGTCAGCAATGGTGACTGCACCACGCAGCTCTCAAACGGTATGTGCTTTGTGCTACTATGTTCCCATCGTCAGGCAATATCAGGGCCTTACAATCGCAGGTGCTAAAATCTACAATTAATTCCTATAGACCGTAAAAGTCACAACATTTGCGACCACATCTTCGACTCAGCCATGCCCGCAGCCCGAGAAAAACATTACAGACGTGCAGGCTTCAATCGTCAACTACACCTTGCCCCTCATTGTCGGAAGTGTGGCAACGTATTCATGCACGAACGGCTACGTTGCACGGGCTCAGCCTAACAGCTTTGTAGCTACATGTCAAGCAGTTGGTGGGGACATTCAATGGTACTGGGCGGTGCCTCCATCATTTCCACTGTGCATCGGTGCCGGTATGTAGTCATTTTCTCCAGATAAGCATAGAATATCGCAAACTTGCTGTGCATCGAGCCGGCATAGGTCGGTTACCGTTTCAATTGCGTTTTAGTATCGACTACAAGTGCAACGGTTCTTCAAACTCAGTTGACTACCATTCCAATCATCTCTTCACAAATTACAAAGCAGGTGCGAAAATTAATATATCTTGCCTGCATGAAAGTAACGTAATACTATGTATCTCCTTCCGTGACTCCACAAAAACATAAAGACAGCGTGGGTGTCAGGCAGCACAGTTCAGTGTAGCCCACTCATAGCCTAAGCAGCTCTCGGCACATATCAGCTTGCCCCCAGACGTCGTCTCACGCAATAAAAAGAACGTAGGAAGCATAGCAGAGTGAAGAGAGCACTTGAGGCTGTAATTAGCAGCATGGAAGTAGCAGCTCATGTTCTGTAAAATGGATGTGCCATAGTCTGCAGCCGGAGAGTCGTTGCCATTGGTTGAGAATTGTTTAAGCGAGTTCCATTGTCCTAGGACCTACGAAGTAAACATTCCGTCACCAACGGTAGTGAGCAGACGAATGGAACGGACAGTTTACTGTCCAAACAGGACCAGAGGACGCCAGCAGACTGAAACGGGTGCTGCAGGTCAGCTAGGTACGAAAGAGCCATGCAGAGGCGGGCCTTGCAGGTCAGTGTTAGAACTTTGCTCTGTATCCGGTATTCAACCGGCATCCACCCTAGCTCTTTTAGCAAAGCAGACACGTGCAACTGGCACTTCAAGAAGCCTGTTAGTCTTAATAAAAGAGTATAGTGTTGGAATGCCCGTGCATAATCCTAGGGCAGTAGAGAGAGGAAATGTCTTCCATAGGTATTAATACAACCAAGGTTCTGGTGATATTTATTCTTCCGGTTTCCAACTTTAAACTCGCCACTTGTCACTTCACCTCATAGTGAAACGTTTTTATGGTCTTGTTAAACGAAGAGGAAAGTATTTTGACCGGTGATTCTATTTTTAAGTCATCGTGACACCATTCGCGACTTTTTCGTGTATAACGGCTGTCGATCCGTGCCTGAGTGAGCAACACATCTAGAGGACACTGCCATTGTGAAGTATGAATACTAATGACACTGTTAGGGCAGCGGTATGCATCATTGCCAACTAAACTTTTTCAAACCTTTCACGGTATTTTTTTTAGCGATATCAGCCGAATCTGGATACAGATATGGCACAAGAATCCTCGAGTACGCCTACAGGCTTAGTCGCACTTTACCTTTTCCACACCTAGTTACTACGACTTGGCTAATTAGGCACTTGCTTCCAAGGTATCTCCACGGAATGTCTCTCAGGCGCGATTATGGTAGGCACCTATAAACATACTTTAACCATGTTCTTGTAGTACCGTACAACAGCCGAAGTAACTAAGTGGACACAGAAATTATTAAGTACGGATGTGAAGAGCTAATCCGTTTTTGCTATTTGAAGTATTGAATACCATCGTAGAATCGATAAACCAGTGATCCCGTCGGCTCACATCTAGTTTGCCAAAAGCTGCTTCAGCCGACGAATATAGTCACCTGTTTATTTTAATAGTAATAACAATAATGGCTAGGCACTTGATATAGCACCTACAGAGAACTCGATGTGTGTCTATGAGCTTTCGTTTGGCTGCAAAGAGAAATGCAATTTAATTGTGAGTAATATCGTGCCTTATTAACAAACAAAACGAATTAGTTAGTTGAACGGTGCACTTGAAAGCGGAACGATTTAACTCGATGTACTGTAAGTATGCTTGATGGTGTGAATTAGCTGTTGTAAATCTCACGAATAGGATGGCTAAGGGAAAACCCTTTCCCTTCCACTGGTGTGGCATGTAGTTTTTTCTGTGTAGCAAATATACCGATTTAAACTAGACTGCAGAAGGTACGCCGATGCAAACTGACAGAGTGAGCTGCGTTTTGGATCATCATTAAGCACTGTAAGAATACGCAGCTCTCTTTTCACGTCTTTAGCTAATGCTGACGAGGAAGTACTTAGTTACGTAACACGTACACAATATAGTGATCAGTTAACTGGGCTAAAAATTCCCCCCCTTTTGTGGAGCATATAACAGTAGTTACGTGACTTTGCCTTTGCTAGCACACACCATCTTTAGCATTCGCTGCTGCTCGTGGATGTTAATAGCAACCGATTAGTAATTCCTTACGTACAGCACCTATAAAATACCTAGTACAAGATGCAGTTCTCCGATGACTCAATACTCACACCATAGTGTTTTTCGTAATGTTGTAAAGCAAGCTATGCCGAGTTTCAGACCCGAAACATTACGACCGGAAAGACATGGGTCTTTCAATCAATTCAATGACAGAAATGCTTAAAAAGGAACTCAGGTGCCCACCAGACTTCTTTTGTGTACCACTGCTGAATACAAAATTGCAACAAACTATCGGTCGCACGATTCCTCTTTGTAGACATCATCGGCAACCACTAGGATATTGACCAGCCCAGGTAAGAACTGCTGCCTTAGGCTAATAATATTAGACTTACTGACGAGTAAGTGTGTCATTCTTGAAAGTGTCTGATCTTGACTTGGTTTCATTGCTATGTTGTGCTAATTGTTTAATGAAGTTTGCCGTAATCTGATTAAACGAAAAGGTTGAGCTACAAGCATGGAGTTTGAACGCTTGCTCGAACAGTCAGCAGAAGCCTCACATAACACGAAAACTAATCTGTGCCATGTCTTGAAGAACTAACCGTGGTGGTCGTTTCTGTACAGAATGTTAGCTGCGAATCCGTGCTTATATTTACTTTGTCCATTCGCCTTTAAAACTCAATTCACCTACAGGAAGGTAAGCTTCGCTCACGGGAGGCAGTCGATGCTGACCGTCTATGGCATTCACTGGAAATATGAGTTACCTTCATAATTTAAAGCTAACAGTTTGCCAAGGTCGCCTAATGCTACTGTTTTAGTCATTTTAGGTTCATACACGACCTACATAAGGTCTGGCGAGCTCATGTCAGATCATGTGTTCCACTCGCAGTCCATTGCCGTTGTATCATTTTTAGAATCACCGAGTTTGAGCGTAATCGTTAATGTAGACCGACGAAATGCTTTTTTCTGAAACCATTTGGAAAAATAGTGAGTGCTTGTGTTAACGACGTTGCGGAGTTTAAACATTTTAGTCGGAGGTTAACGAGCGATAATTGTTACTAGAAACTCATGTAGGCTCACGCCAGAAGCTGCATTTACCTGATGACAGCTTTTCATGTTTTCAAACTTGAGTCGAATTTGCAAGCCAAGTGCATTGATCCCATACCGAATCAAGTATATAGCACTGAAGCAATTGTCAGTGCAGTTTCATTAGGGATCCTTGAGCCGTGAGGTAAACCCAGTACTTTGTCTTTCCGTTGCCATAACTACTCAGGAAGCAATTGGATTAACTTGACACTATACCACTTTGTCTTGGCTATATATACACCTCGGTTACCGAGGCTGTGCTACTTGCATTGTTCATGCTGCATGTGCGAGTGCCGTTTTGAATTTAGGATATTCGTCGTCGACTGCACGAACGTCAGCAATGGTGACTGCACCACGCAGCTCTCAAACGGTATGTGCTTTGTGCTACTATGTTCCCATCGTCAGGCAATATCAGGGCCTTACAATCGCAGGTGCTAAAATCTACAATTAATTCCTATAGACCGTAAAAGTCACAACATTTGCGACCACATCTTCGACTCAGCCATGCCCGCAGCCCGAAAAAAAAACATTACAGACGTGCAGGCTTCAATCGTCAACTACACCTTGCCCCTCATTGTCGGAAGTGTGGCAACGTATTCATGCACGAACGGCTACGTTGCACGGGCTCAGCCTAACAGCTTTGTAGCTACATGTCAAGCAGTTGGTGGGGACATTCAATGGTACTGGGCGGTGCCTCCATCATTTCCACTGTGCATCGGTGCCGGTATGTAGTCATTTTCTCCAGATAAGCATAGAAGATCGCAAACTTGCTGTGCATTGAGCCGGCATAGGTCGGTTACCGTTTCAATTGCGTTTTAGTATCGACTACAAGTGCAACGGTTCTTCAAACTCAGTTGACTACCATTCCAATCATCTCTTCACAAATTACAAAGCAGGTGCGAAAATTAATATATCTTGCCTGCATGAAAGTAACGTAATACTATGTATCTCCTTCCGTGACTCCACAAAAACATAAAGACAACGTGGGTGTCAGGCAGCACAGTTCAGTGTAGCCCACTCATAGCCTAAGCAGCTCTCGGCACATATCAGCTAGCCCCCAGACGTCGTCTCACGCAATAAAAAGAACGTAGGAAGCATAGCAGAGTGAAGAGAGCACTTGAGGTTGTAATTAGCATGGAAGTAGCAGCTCATGTTCTGTAAAATGGATGTGCCATAGTCTGCAGCCGGAGAGTCGTTGCCATTGGTTGAGAATTGTTTAAGCGAGTTCCATTGTCCAAGGACCTACGAAGTAAACATTCCGTCACCAACGGTAGTGAGCAGACGAATGGAACGGACAGTTTACTGTCCAAACAGGACCAGAGGACGCCAGCAGACTGAAACGGGTGCTGCAGGTCAGCTAGGTACGAAAGAGCCATGCAGAGGCGGGCATTGCAGGTCAGTGTTAGAACTTTGCTCTGTATCCGGTATTCAACCGGCATCCACCCTAGCTCTTTTAGCAAAGCAGACACGTGCAACTGGCATTTTAAGTAGCCTGCTAGTCTCATCAAAGAAGTATAGTGATGGAATGCCCGTGCATAATCCTAGGGCAGTAGAGAGAGGAAATGTCTTCTATTGGTATTAATACAACCAAGGTTCTGGTGATATTTATTCTTCCGGTTTCAAACTTTAAACTCGCCACTGGTGACTTCACCTCATAGTGAAACGTCTTTATGCCTTTGTAAAACGAAGAGGAAAGTATTTTGACCGGTGATTATATTTGTAAGTCATCGTGACACCATTCCCGACTTTTTCGTGTATAACGGCTGCCGAACCGTGCCTGATTGAGCAACACATCTAGAGGACACTGCCATTGTGAAGTATGAATACTAATGACACTGTTAGGGCGGCGGTATGCATCATTGCCAACTAAACTTTTTCAAACCTTTCACGGTATTTTTTTTAGTGATATCAGCCGAATCTGGATACAGATATGGCACGAGAATCCTCGAGTACGCCTACAGGCTTAGTCGCACTTTACCTTTTCCACACCTAGTTACTACGACTTGGCTAATTAGGCACTTGCTTCCAAGGTAGCTCCACGGAATGTCACTCAGGTGCGATTATTGTAGGCACCTATAAACATACTTTAAGCATGTTCTTATTGTACCGTAGTACAGCCGAAGTAACTAAGTTGACACAGAAATTATTAAGTATGGATGTGAATAGTTAATCAGTTTTCGCTATTTGAAGTATTGAAAACCATCGTATAATCGATAAACCAGCGATCCTGTCGGCTCACATCTAGTTTGCCAAAAGCTTCTGCAGCCGACGAATAGATTCAGCCGTTTATTTTAATAGTAATAACAATAATGGCTATGCACTTGATAAAGCACCTACAGAGAACTCGATGTGTGTCTATGAGCTTTCGATTGGCTGAAAGAGAAATGCAATTTAATGGTGAGTAATATCATGCTTAATTAACAAACAAAACGATTTAGTAAGTTAAAGAGTGCACTTGAAAGCAGAACGATTAAACTCGATGTACTACAAGTATGGTTGATGGTGAGAATTAGCTGTTGTAATTTTCACGAATAGGATGGCTAAGGGAAAACCCTTTCCCTTCCACTGGTGTGGCATGTAGTTTTTTCTGTGTAGCAAATATACCGATTTAAACTAGACTGCAGAAGGTACGGCGATGCAAAGGCACAGAGTGAGCTGCGTTTTGGATCATCATTAAGCACTGTAAGTATACGCAGCTCTCTTTTCGCATCTTTAGCTAATGCTGACGAGGAAGTACTTAGTTACGTAACACGTACACAATATAGTGATCAGTTAACTGGGCTAAAATCTCCCTTACATTTGTGGAGCATATAACAGTAGTTACGTGACTTTGCCTTTGCTAGCACAAACCATCTTTAGCATTCGCTGCTGCTCGTGCATGTTACTAGCAACCGATTAGTAATTCTTTACGTACAGCACCTATAAAATACCTATTACAAGATGCCGTTCTCCGGTGACTCAATACTCACACCATAGTGTTTTTCGTAATGTTGTAAAGCAAGCTATGCCGAGTTTCAGAACCGAAACAATACGACCGGAAAGACATGGGTCTTTCAATCAATTCAATGACAGAAATGCTTAAAAAGTAACTCAGGTGCGCACCAGACTTCTTCTGTGTACCACTGCTGAATACAAAATTGCAACAAACTATCGGTCGCACGATTCCTCTTTGTAGCTATCATCGGCAACCACTAGGATATTGACCAGCCCAGGTAAGAACTGCTGCCTTAGGCTAATAATATTAGACTTACTGACGAGTAAGTGTGTCATTCTTGAAAGTGTCTAATCTTGACTTGGTTTCCTCGCTAAGTTGTGCTAATTGTTTAATTAAGTTTGCTGTAATCTGATGAAACGGAAATTTGGAGAACAAGCATTGAGTTTGAACGTTTGCTCGAACAGTCAGCAGAGGCCTCAAATAACACGAAAACTAATCTGTGCCATGTCTTGAAGAACTAACCGTGGGGTTCATTTCTGTACTGACTGTTAGCATGGAATCCGTGCTTGTATTTACCTTGTTCATTCGCCTTTTAAACACAATTCACCGACAGAAAGGTAAGCTTCGCTCACGGGAGGCAGTCGATGCTGACCGTCTATGGCATTCACTGGAAATATGAGTTACCTTCACAATTTAAAGCTAACAGTTTGCCAAGGTCTCCTAATGCTACTGTTTTAGTCATTTTAGGTTCATACACGACCTACATAAGGTCTGGCGAGCTCATGTCAGATCATGCGTTCCACTTGCAGTCCATTGCCGTTGTATCATTTTTAGAATCACCGAGTTTGAGCGTAATCGTTAATGTAGACCGACGAAATGCTTTTTTCTGAAACCATTTGGAAAAATAGTGAGTGCTTGTGTTGACGACGTTGGGGAGCCTAAACATTTTAGTCAGAGGTTAACGAAATATAACTGTTACTAGATACTCGTGTAGACTCAAGCTAGAAGCTGCATTTACCTGATGACAGCTTTTCATGTTTTCAAACTTGAGTTGAATTTGCAAGCCAAGTGCATTGATCCCATACCGAATCAAGTTCATAGCACTGAAGCAATTGTCAGTGCAGTTTCATTAGGGATCCTTGAGCCGTGAGGTAAACCCAGTACTTTGTCTTTCCGTTGCCATAACTACTCAGGAAGCAATTGGATTAACTTGACACTATACCACTTTGTCTTGAATATATATACAGCTCGGTTACTGAGGCTGTGCTTCTTGCATTGTTCATGCCGCATGTGCGAGTGCCGTTTTGAATTTAGGATATTCGTCGTCGACTGCACGAACGTCAGCAATGGTGACTGCACCACGCAGCTCTCAAACGGTATGTGCTTTGTGCTAGTATGTTCCCATCGTCAGGCAATATCAGGGCCTTACAATCGCAGGTGCTAAAATCTACAATTAATTCCTATAGACCGTAAAAGTCACAACATTTGCGACCACGTCTTCGACTCAGCCATGCCCGCAGCCCGAGAAAAACATTACAGACGTGCAGGCTTCAATCGTCAACTACACCTTGCCCCTCATTGTCGGAAGTGTGGCAACGTATTCATGCACGAACGGCTACGTTGCACGGGCTCAGCCTAACAGCTTTGCAGCTACATGTCAAGCAGTCGGTGGGGACATTCAATGGTACTGGGCGGTGCCTCCATCATTTCCACTCTGCATCGGTGCCAGTATGTAGTCATTTTCTCCAGATAAGCATAGAAGATCGCAAACTGGCTGTGCATCGAGCCGGCATAGGTCGGTTACCGTTTAAATTGCGTTTTAGTATCGACTACAAGTGCAACGGTTCTTACAACTCATTTGACTACCGTTCCAATCATCTTTTCACAAATTACGAAGCAGGTGCGCAAATTAATATATCTTGCCTTCATGAAAGTAACGTAATATTATGTATCTCCTTCCGTGACTCCACAAAAACAGAAAGAGACAACGTGGGTGTAGGCATGACAGTTCAGTGTCGCCCACTCATAGCCTAATCGGCTCTCGGCATGCATCCGGTAGCCCCCAGACGTTGTCTCACGCAATAAAGAGAAAGTGGGAAGCGTAGCAGAGTGAAGACAGCAATTGAGGTAGTGATTAGCATGGAAGTAGCAGCTCAGGTTCACTGAAAAGTATGACTGTAGTCTGCTACCGATGATTTATTGCCGATTGGTTGAGATATGTCGAAGCGAGTTCCATTGTCAAGGGCCTATGAACTAAACGTTCCGTCACCAAAGGTAGTGAATGGAAGAATGGAAAAGACAGTTTACTGTCCAAGCGGGACCTGAAGTCGCGAACTAGCTGAAACGGGTGCAGCAGGTTAGCTACGTCCGAATGAGCCTTGCTGAAGCGGGCCTTACAGGTCAGTGTAACCACTTTGCACTGTGTCCGGTGCTCAACCGACATCCAATCCTAGCTCTTTAAGCAAAGGAGACGCGTGCCGCTGGCACTTCAGGTAGCCTGCTATTCTCGTCAAAGGAGTATAGTGATGGACTGCCCGAGCGTTATCGTTGGGCAGTAGAGAGAGAAAATGTCTTCTATAGGGATGTATTCCACCGAGGCTGGTCATATTCATTCATACGGTTACGCCCTTTAAAGTCGCCACCGGTGTCTTCAAATCATAGTGAAACGTCTATGTTGCCTTGTACGACGAAGGGGAAAGTATTTTGGCCGGTGATTCTATCTGTAAGTCATCGTGACACGATTTACGACTTTTTTGTGTATAACAGCAGCCGAAACTTGCCTGGGATAGCAACACATCTAGAGGACACTGCCGTCGTAAAGTATGAATACTGGTAACACTGCTAGGTCGGCAGTATGCATCATTGCCAACTAGACTTTTTCAAATCTCTCACGGTCGTTTCTTTAGTGATAGCGGCCGACACTGGATACTGATATCGCACGAGAATCCTCGAGTACGCCTACAGGTTTCGTCATATTTTACCTTTTACGCACCTCGTTACTACGACTCGGCTAATAAGGCACCAGCTACGAATATAGCCCCACAGAATGTATCTCACATGCGATTATGTTAGGCAACTAAAAACATACTTTGGGCATGCCCTTATAGGACTGCAGTGCAGCCGACGTAACTAAGACGAAACTGAAATTAATAAGTACGGAAGTGAAGAGTTGGTGCGTTTTCTTTTTTTGAAGTACTGTCAACCGTAGTTAAATTGATAAACTAGCGATCCTGTCGGCTTAGTTCTAGTTTGGCAAAATCTGCTGCAGCCGACGAATACTGCAAGTATGCATGATGGTGAGAATTAGTTGTTCTAAAACTCACGAAAGGGATGGCTAAGAGATAACTTTTTTTCTTCTAATGGTGTGGCATGTCGTTTTTTCTGTGTAGCAAATATACCGATTTATACTAGACTGCAGGAGGTACGGAGCTGCAAAGGGTCAGCGTGAGCTGGGTTTTGGAGCATCATTCAGCGCCGTACAAATACACAGATTACTTGTGGCGTCTTTAGCTTAAGCTTACAAGGAAGTACTTAGTGACGTAACACGCACACCACATAGTGATCAGTTAAAAGGGCTTAAAATGCATCGCTTTCTTGGAGCACATAACTGTGGTTACGTGACTTTGCCTTCGCTTGTGCACACTATCTTTAGCGTTCCCTGCTGCTCGTGGATGTTAATTGCAACCGATTAGTAATTCGTTAAGTGCAGCACATATAAAATACCTAGTACAAGATGCAGTTCTCCGATGGCTCAATAGTCACACCATAGTGTTTTAGTAATGCTGTAAAGTAAGCTATGCCGAGTGTGAGACCCGAAACGTTACGACCTGTAAAACCTGGGTGTTACAATCAATTCAATGACAGAAATGTTTGAAAAGGAACTCAGTTGTCCATCACACTTCTTCCGTGTACCACTGCTGAATACACACTTCCGACAAACAATCGGACGAACGATTCCTTTTTGTAGCTATCATCGGCAACCACTAGGATATTGACCAGCCCAGGTAAGAACTGCTGCCTTGGGCTAATATTATCAGACTTACTGACTAGCAACTGTTTCATTCTTTAAAGTGTGTGATCTTGACTTGATTTCGTCGCTAAGTTGTACTATCTGTTCCGTTAAGTTTGCTTTAATTTAATTTAAAAGGGCGACGGTGGAGCAACTAGCATGCTTGTTTGAATGTTGCTCGAACAGTCAGCAGAGGCCTCGACTAATGCGAAAACTAATCTGTGCCATGTCTTTCCGAACTAACCGTGGCGGTCATTTCTGTACTGACTGTTAACTGCGAATCCGTGCTCGTATTTCCTTGTCCATTCGCCTTTAAAACACAATTAACCTACAGGAGGGTAAGCTCCGCTCACGGGAGACAGTCGATGCTGACAATCCATGGCATTCACTGAAAATATAAGTTACCTTCATAATGTAGAGCTAACAGTTTGCCTAGGTCTCCTAACGTTACTATTTTAGAATGTTTGTGTTTTTGCACGAGCTAGATAAGCTCGGACGAGCTCATGTTAGACAATGCGTTTCCCTTGCGGTCAATTGCCGTTGTATCATTTTAGGAATCACCAAGATTGAGCGTATGCTTTTTTGTGGACCGAACAACTTTTCTTTAAAACCAGTTGGAATACAATTGAGTGCTAATGTTAACGACGTTGCACAGTTTAAGCATTGTAGTCGATGGTTACCGGAAATAAATTGTGGCTAGACACTCGTGTAGGCCCGAAGCTACAATTACTCGTTGACAGCTTTTCATGTTCTGAAACTTCAGTCAAATTGAGAAGCAAAGCGCATTATTTCCTTAGCGAATCAAGTCCATAGCACTGACCAAACTGTCAGTGCAGTTTCCTTAGGGATCCTTAGCCATGAGGGAAACGCAGTACTTTGTTTTTGCTTTGCGATTACTACTCGTAGGGCAACTTGATTAACCGGACACTATACCACTTTGTCTTGGCTATATATGTATATATATATATATATGCATCTAGATTACTGATGCTGTAATGCTTGCATTGGTCATGCTGCATGTGCGAGTGCCGTCTTGAATTTAGGTTATTCGTCGTCGACTGCACTAACGTCAGCAATGGTGACTGCAGCACCCAGCTCTCAAACGGTATGTGCTCTGTGCTAGTAAGTTCCCATCCTCAGGCAATATCAGGGCCTTACAATCTCAGGTGCTAATATCTACAATCAATTCCTACAGACAGTAAAGGCCACAACATTTGCGACCACATCTTCGACTCAGCCATGCCCACTGCCCGAGACAAACATTACGGACGTGCAGGCTACAATCGTCAACTACACCTTGCCCCTCATTGTCGGAAGTGTGGCAATGTATTCATGCACGAATGGCTACGTTGCACGGGCACAGCCTAACAGCTTTGCAGCTACATGTCAAGCAGTCGGTGGGGATATGCAGTGGTACTGGGAGGTGCCTCAATCATTTCCACTGTGCATCGTTGCCAGTATGTAGTCATTTTCTCGAGAAAAGCCACGAAGATCGCAAACTGGCTGTGCATCGAGCCGGCATAGGCCGGTCATCGTTTCAATTACGTTTTAGTATCGACTACAAGTGCAACTGTTCTTCCAACTCAGTTGACTACATTTCCAATCATATTTACACAAACTACGAAACAGGTGCGAAAAAATCACATGTCTTGCCTGCATGAAAGTAACGTAATATTATGATCTGCTTCTGTTACTCCATAAAAACAAAAAGACAATGATGGTGTTAGGCATGACAGTTTGGTATCGCCGACTCATAGCACAATCGGCTCTCGGCATGCATCCGGTAGCGTGCAGACGTTGTCTCACGCAATAAAGAGAAAGTGGGAAGCGTAGCAGAGTGAAGACAGCAATTGAGGTAGTGATTAGCATGGAAGTAGCAGCTCAGGTTCACTGAAAAGTATGACTGTAGTCTGCTACCGATGATTTATTGCCGATGGCTGAGATATGTCGAAGCGAATTACACTGTCAAGGGCCTATGTACTAAACGTTCAGTCACCAAAGGTAGTGAATGGAAGAATGGAAAAGACAGTTTACTGTCCAAGCGGGACCTGAAGTCGCGAACTAGCTGAAACGGGTGCAGCAGGTTAGCTACGTCCGAATGAGCCTTGCTGAAGCGGGCCTTACAGGTCAGTGTAACAACTTTTCACTGTGTCCGGTGCTCAACCGACATCCAATCCTAGCTCTTTAAGCAAAGGAGACGCGTGCCGCTGGCACTTCAGGTAGCCTGCTATTCTCGTCAAAGGAGTATAGTGATGGACTGCCCGAGCGTTATCGTTGGGCAGTAGAGAGAGGAAATGTCTTCTATAGGGATGTATTCCACCGAGGCTGGTGATATTCATTCATACGGTTACGCCCTTTAAAGTCGCCACCGGTGTCTTCAAATCATAGTGAAACGTCTATATTGCCTTGTACGACGAAGGGGAAAGTATTTTGGCCGGTGATTCTATCTGTAAGTCATCGTGACACGATTCACGACTTTTTTGTGTATAACAGCAGCCGAAACTTGCCTGGGATAGCAACACATCTAGAGGACACTGCCGTCGTAAAGTATGAATACTGGTAACACTGCTAGGTCGGCAGTATGCATCATTGCCAACTAGACTTTTTCAAATCTCTCACGGTCGTTTCTTTAGTGATAGCGGCCGACACTGGATACTGATATCGCACGAGAATCCTCGAGTACGCCTACAGGTTTCGTCATATTTTACCTTTTACGCACCTCGTTACTACGACTCGGCTAATAAGGCACCAGCTACGAATATAGCCCCACAGAATGTATCTCACATGCGATTATGTTAGGCAACTAAAAACATACTTTGGGCATGCCCTTATAGGACTGCAGTGCAGCCGACGTAACTAAGACGAAACTGAAATTAATAAGTACGGAAGTGAAGAGTTGGTGCGTTTTCTTTTTTTGAAGTACTGTCAACCGTAGTTAAATTGATAAACTAGCGATCCTGTCGGCTTAGTTCTAGTTTGGCAAAATCTGCTGCAGCCGACGAATACTGCAAGTATGCATGATGGTGAGAATTAGTTGTTCTAAAACTCACGAAAGGGATGGCTAAGAGATAACTTTTTTTCTTCTAATGGTGTGGCATGTCGTTTTTTCTGTGTAGCAAATATACCGATTTAAACTAGACTGCAGGAGGTACGGAGCTGCAAAGGGTCAGCGTGAGCTGGGTTTTGGAGCATCATTCAGCGCCGTACAAATACACAGATTACTTGTGGCGTCTTTAGCTTAAGCTTACAAGGAAGTACTTAGTGACGTAACACGCACACCACATAGTGATCAGTTAAAAGGGCTTAAAATGCATCGCTTTCTTGGAGCACATAACTGTGGTTACGTGACTTTGCCTTCGCTTGTGCACACTATCTTTAGCGTTCCCTGCTGCTCGTGGATGTAAATGGCAACCGATTAGTAATTCGTTAAGTGCAGCACATATAAAATACCTAGTACAAGATGCAGTTCTCCGATGGCTCAATAGTCACACCATAGTGTTTTAGTAATGCTGTAAAGTAAGCTATGCCGAGTGTGAGACCCGAAACGTTACGACCTGTAAAACCTGGGTGTTACAATCAATTCAATGACAGAAATGTTTGAAAAGGAACTCAGTTGTCCATCACACTTCTTCCGTGTACCACTGCTGAATACACACTTCCGACAAACAATCGGACGAACGATTCCTTTTTGTAGCTATCATCGGCAACCACTAGGATATTGACCAGCCCAGGTAAGAACTGCTGCCTTGGGCTAATATTATCAGACTTACTGACTAGCAACTGTTTCATTCTTGAAAGTGTGTGATCTTGACTTGATTTCGTCGCTAAGTTGTGCTATCTGTTCCGTTAAGTTGGCTTAAATTTATTTTAAAACGGCAACGGTGGAGCAACTAGCATGCTTGTTTGATTGTTGCTCGAACAGTCAGCAGAGGCCTCGACTAACGCGAAAACTAATCTGTGCCATGTCTTTCCGAACTAACCGAGGCGGTCCGCCCAATCTGCGCTCATGAGCATGTGGCAATGCACTCTAACCAATGCTGACTCTGGAGTGAGTACCTCTAAACCCTGGCTGGGACTTACTTGCTTAGTTTGAGGTGTCAATATAGGGGTTTAGTTTGTCTGCCACAACTGATTATATTGCCCTTGATAAGAACGGTTGAAGGGTGACTGGAGGAAAGCTGCTCAGGTCTTCTTGTACTTGACTCTCTTTCCTAAGTAACATCCTTACTACAGCCTCTTAATAGGTGCAATGACCTGAGCTGAGGCTAAGGGCATTTCTTATTTTAGTTATGCAATGCAGTAATAGGTTAAGCAGATCTGAATACATCGTATTAGTAGGACAGTGGGAATCGGGCCTGGAGTACTAGTAGTCTACTTTGAATGGAAGATATATTTCAGGACAAGTTCACTCGTAGCCCACTTGAAAGTAGACGTCAAAGTAGTGCACAGAATCAATTTACCCGAGTCCTGTGTTTATTTGTTTGATGGAAAGAAGTCAAGAGGGGGTGCCGAAATCCTTATGATGGGCACTAATCTTGTAAATCTTGCTGACAAAAAAACTAAAAAAGCGATCGGCTAGGTCACGATAAAGATCACTTCTTAAGTAGCTAACCAATGAGCTGTTTAAGAGATAATTCATCTTTGACATAAGCAATTTTAGATTGCTCTTTAATAATAATAATAATATAGTAATAATGTACTTGATAAAGCGCCTTCAGGGAACTTAATCTCTTTCTACGCGCTTTACACTTGCTGCAAAGGGAAATGCAATTGAATGGTAGGCAAAATCATGCTTGAAAAAAAAACAAAATCTATAACATGGTTACGGGTGACATGCACAGGGTCAGCATGCAAATGTGGTTAGTAGCAGCATCCACAGTGTCAGCACGCATAAGCATGCGAAGGACTGATCACAGGGACCCACTAAATGCTGTCCTAAATAGGTGTCTTTCTAAGTTCCTTTTAAATGTGGTCAGGTCAGGGGATGTTCTGACGCAGGTCGGGAGGAAGTTCCAGGCTTTGGGAGCATACGAACTAAATGCACGGTCTCCAAAGGATTTGAGGTTTGTATGAGGTAGTTCTAGACTGTTGGATTCCGAAAAGCGGGTAGTACAATGCTTGGCTTGATGGGGGAGTATGTCGGACAGATAGGCTGGAGCCATAGAATGAAGGGACTTGAAAGTGAGCAACAAATCCTTGAAGTCAATCCGTTGCTTGACTGGTAGCCAGTGCAGGTCGGCGAGAAGTGGAGTAATGTGGCAACTGCTACGCTCACAACAGACAAGCCTAGCTGCAGAGTTCTGCACCAGCTGCAATCGCCTGATCTCACGTGCTTGTAGGCCAGTAAGCAGTGAGTTGCAGAAGTTGAGACGAGATGTCACGAATGCATGGACCAACCTAGACGTGGTATCCTTATCGAAACAAGCCCAAATTTTAGCAATGTTATGAAGCTGAAAATAGGCAGATTTCACCGTGGAGCTGATATGGTCGTCTAACGAGAGGTCGCTTTGGAACATGACACCTAGATTTCGAGCTGATTCGACAGGAGATATGCTGGAAGAGCCAATTTTGAGAGACAGCGTTTCTAATCTCTGAATCACACTGGGTTTGCCCATAACTAGTAAGTTAGTTTTGTCATCGTTTAGTTTTAGAAAATTTGCTGTCATCCATGTGTGGATGTCATCAATGCATGCAGCAAGTGAGTTGAGAGAATTTGAGGTGCTCGAAGGCAGGGAGGGATCAAAGCACATGGTACAACTGAGTGTCATCCTCATAGAAGTGAAAGCCTAGATTGTGCTTGGCAATCGCATCATCAAGAGGGAGAGTATAAACCGTGAAAAGGACCGGACCTAACACAGAGCCCTGAGGTACTCCATATTACAGAGGTACTTCAGATGATCTTTGTCCAGTCACGTAAATACTCTGGAGTCTCCCACTGAGATATGACCTGAACCACTGCAGAGCAGTGCCAGTGATGCCCAGGCGAGAGGAGAGGTGCTCTAGAAGTACTTTGTGATCGATGGTGTCAAAAGCAGCCGAAAGATCGAGCAAAACAAGCAGAGACAGTCTACCCATGTCTGCATTCCTAAGTAGGTCGCTGTATACCCGAAGCAACGCTGACTCTGTGGAGTGCTTAGCTCTAAAGCCAGAACTGGAACTTACAAGCAATGTGTGAGGTTTCGATACATGATTTCAGCCGGTCCGCCACTACCCGTTCGAGTGTCTTTGATAGGAATGGTAGAAGGGAGACTGGGCGGTAGTTGATTTGACAGTCTTATTGTAAAAGCTAAATTTGGCATGTACTAGATATGACTTGGATTATCTACAGTAGTATTCCTATGCCTGACGATGGTCGGTCAATTCTGATCTGTATAGACTTTCTCAAGCTTGCACTTCATAGACCTAGCTATTTTAATGTCTGCGGTAAACCATAAGTCTTCTGGATGGTGGTCCACATTACGTTTAGTTAGTCTTGCAAACTTGCTAAGCATGTCAGCGAGTGTCGTGTTGTAGCATTCTACCAATGATGAAAGGTTGGATAGAGCATTCAGCAGCAAGGACGAACATGTTTTCGTTCTAACAGCATCGATATTAACATTCTTGAAGTTTCAATATTCACGTGTCATTTTGGATGCAGAAAATGCACACACTGTAGATTAAAAGAGATCGTTATGTTATAAAATGAGCACGATTTGATAATAATAGTGGATTATAGTATACACTTGAGGGAGAATATTCGATCAAGTGGCGTCATGCACCTGAGTCACAAGAAAAAAGCTTCAGTCAGTGCACGAAAATATTAAGCATTTAAGACCTCACTTAGGTAGTCACAATCAATGTTGAAATCACCCGTAACGAGGAATGATCAATTTCTGGAAAACAGAATTTAAATGAGAACAGAGAAATCTGTGATAGAGGAGGACTTTGTACCTGGTGGGTGATAGTTCACTGCCACTATTGACAGCTTGTTGTTGGAAGTACTTAAAACAAGAGCTTTCCAGAAACTGCTTCAATGAGACTGCAAATGGTTTGTATTTGACGGTGGAACGGGCGACATTATCGAATCAGACTCCGGTTTTTAACTATATAGGCGTATGAAAGAACAAAAAATCCGTTGGAGTAGCTGCGGTTTAAGTCGGATTATTAGTCGATTTAAGCCAGGCCTCTGTAAAAAAGACCAGTTCGAGATCGCCATCACTAATAATCTCATGTATTCTCGTAGCTAGTTCCCTCAAAATTAAATACAACTGGCAAGACATCTAGGCTGCATAAGCGTGTCAATCTTTCAATGACGTTTTAGCCCCAACTACAAGGGCACCTACGATTCAATCGCAGCTGGCAACCTTTTCTATCGTCTTTTCAAGAACGACGATGCAGGTAAGAAAATCCTTTCTTTTGCCTGCATGCAAAAAGCGTTTGCTGAGTAACAGCTTCATCTAGGAGGTTGCACAGAGCCTTGCCTGCCTGTCACTGCTGCTTTTAAGCGGCAATAAATTGCCAACCACTACTAGAGTCGAGCCCCCAACCACGGTCGTGAACAGCGACCAATGCTTGCCTGCTGCTACCATCTATGCTGCAAATTGATCAAAGCCGAGTACATAATACGACAGCACTAAACTGCCGTCGGGAATGCTATAGGTATTGATCTCATTTCACTTCACCAGTCTTATATGTTTCTGATCATCTACTACTTTAAACTCGCCAGTTGTGATGTCAAATCTGTCATGAATTAATTCCTAATTTCACGATGAATGGGTATACTTGCTGATAATAATAATAATAATAATATTGCACTTAATAAAGCGCCCTCAGAGAACTTAATCTCTTTCTAGGCGCTTTACATTTGCTGCAAAGTGATACGCAATAGAATAGTAAGTAAAATCATGCTTGAAAAACAAACAAAATGAATAACATGGTTAGGGGTACATGCACTGGGTCAGCATGCAAATGTGGTTAGTGGCAGCATGAACAGTGTCAGCACGCATAAGCACATCGAGGACGAATCACAAGGACCCACTAAATGCTGTCCTAAATAGGTATTTTTTTAAGTTTCTTTTAAATTTAGTCAGGTCAGGGGATGTTCTGATGCAGGTCGGGAGGGAGTTCCAGGCGGTGGGAGCATACGAGCTAAATGCACGGTCTCCAAAGGATTTAAGGTTTGTACGAGGTATTTATAGACTGTTGGATTCCGAAAAGCGAGTGGTACGATGCTTTGCCTGATGGGGTAGTATATCTAAAAGATAGGCTGGAGCCATAGAATGAAGAGACCTAAAAGTAAGCGACAAAACCTTGAAGTCAATCCGTTGCTTGACTGGTAACCAGTGCAGGTCGGCGAGAAGTGGAGTAATGTGGCAACTGCCACGCTCACGACAGACAAGCCTAGCTGCAGAGTTTTGCACCAGCTGCAATCGCCTGATCGCACATGCTGGTAGGCCAGTAAGCAGTGAGTTGCAGAAGTCGAGACGAGATGTCACGAATGCATGGACCAACTTGGACGTGGTATCCTTATCTAAACAAGCCCTAATTTTAGCAGTCATGAAGCTGAAAATAGGCTGATTTGACTGTGGAGCTGATGTGGTCGTCTAACGAGAGGTCGCTTTGGAATATGACACCTAGATTTCGAGCTGATGCAACTGGAGATATGCTGGCAGAGCCAATTTTAAAAGTCAGCCTTTCCAATTTCTGAATAACACTAGGTTTGCCCATAACTAGTAAGTTAGTTTTATCATCGTTTAGTTTTAGAAAATTTGCTGCCATCAATGATCGGATGTCATCAATGCATGCAGCAAATGAGTTGAGAGAATTTGAGGTGCTCGAAGGCTGGGAGGGATCAAAGCAAAGGTACAACTGAGTGTCATCCGCATAGAAGTGAAAGCCTAGATTGTGCTTGGCAATCACATCAGCGAGAGGGAGAGTATAAACAGTGAAAAGGACCGGACCTAGCACAGAGCCCTGAGGTACTCCATATTTTAGAGGTACTTCAGATGATCTTTGTCCATTCACGTCAACACTCTGGAGTCTCCCACTGAGATAGGACCTGAACCATTGCAGAGCAGTGCCAGTGATGCCCAGGCGAGATGAGAGGCGCTCTAGAAGTACTTTGTGATCGATGGTATCAAAAGCTGCCGAAAGATCGAGCAAAACAAGAAGAGACACTCTACCCCTGTCTGCATTCCTAAGTAGGTCGTTGTATACCCGAAGCAACGCTGACTCTGTGGAGTGATTAGCTCTAAAGCCAGACTGGAACTTAGTAGCAAGGTGTGAGGTTTCGATATGCGAGTTCAGCTGGTCTGCCACGACTCGTTCCAGTGTCTTTGATAGGAATTGTAGAAGGGAGACTGGGCGGTAGTTGCTTAAGGGTAGACACACACACACACACACACACACACATACACACACGTGTGTGTGTGTCTATGTCTATCAGCAAGTATATGAATGTTTGCTTGCACATTTTTCTGTTCGTATCATGCCTGAAGCCAATTTACCCTTCCAAAACTCCCAATACCGGCTGATGAGTATTTGTTGCTGCTCACAGTGGTAGACGTAACCAGAGGTGCAGAGTTCACAATATGATCCTTAGATTATCAGTCCAAAATGAGGCGATGAAATAAAAAATACATAAAAGTGCATACTGATAGCATAAGCAACTTACGATCCAATGGAGCTTTTTGTCGGACGCATGAGGATCGGCGAGATTCTCTACCTGTACTACACATATCGCTGTGGTTTACTTATTATGAGTCTCCTTGATATCATTAAGAAGTGCAAAGATTTTCAGTAAAATGAAGCAGGAAATGCACATTTCGCTGCAGCGAATTTAGTTGCAAAGCAAAATCGACAACCTTCAATCCATAACCGACTCGTATTTGCGAAACAACAATTCCTACCCACTTTCGTTGCATTTAAAGACACTTGTGAGGAAATTAACTCTGGCCGCTTTCCTGGCCCTTTCCTCTCACCGTGTCCTGTTGCAGATTCAAACTTCATACTTCCTGTCAAGTTATGCTTCGCTGAAGTAGATAGATACCGAAAAGCGGGTAGTACTATGCTTAGTATGGTGGGGCAGTAGATCTCATAGTTAGGCCGGAGCCAAAGAACGAAGAGACCTAAAAGTGAGCGACAAAACCTTAAAGACGATGCGTTGTTTTTGCTTGTGGTCTGCCGAGCTTTGCATTAATGCATTTACCTTTTCCACCTCGCTGTTCGCTAGGGCTTGGCTTGATTCGCTTCGGGACGAACACCTCCATCCTACGAGCTGCTAAAGCCTGCCGCATGCTGTGCTCGCCTGATGCGACGGTCCGTCAATTCGCTCGTCATTGACTCGACCGGGCAGTCGCCAGCCTAGATGGCCTGCCATCGTCTGATGAGCGTTTGCGATATCTGAGCCCAGCATTCGACCCTAGCAACAGCGTTGGCCGATGTGGCTGTGGTCGGACGCTGTAAGTGGTCAAGCGGCTCTCCTGTCGCCCCTCTCTGACCGGCCCAGCAGTGCTGGCTGTTTCCACGAACCCAGACGGCATCAAGTACTGACTGGGTCGTGCCACGAGTAGTCATCTCGAAACTGCGAGAGTTCGCCGAGCTCGTGGTAAGCCGAGCTTGGGCAGCCAAGGCTGCAAGAGTAGGGTCGGCCTCTGTCTAGCACAAGACAGATCGCCACCCAATCACTTTTTGACCACGGGTCTTGGCCTGTCATTCCGGGCTTGGGGGTTCATACACTGAGTGCGCCTGGACATGTTGTCAGTGGCTGCTGTCACCAGTCATGCATACCCTCGGACGGTTACCAGCTGCCGCCTATGCCACACGGATGCAGAGACCACTTGCAACATGTTGACTGCCCACCGTTGCTGCATTTAATTATGGCCCCCCCCGATTCTTGGTCGCCTAATTGGAGCTCTTCCGGCCACCCAGCTCAACTGCAAGACGGCAGGCCAAGCCCTCCTGCTTGCTGGTGGTCTGGCTCTTAAAGCCAAACCTGGTTATTGACAACGTCACTGATTTAGTAATTATGGATGTGACTACCGTTTGACAGCTGCCAGGCTGCTCTGATTATAGTGGCCCTGAACAAGACTGATAAATATGCAGCCATTTCCCGGTCTTTCCTAATCACTAGCTACTGGTCGTCAGTGGGTAGGCCCTTCGTGGTCGGGGGTCTCGGCAGCTGGTGGCCAAATGATTAAGCTTGCCAGGCCGACCTCGGCATCCTACGAGCGGAAATGACGGTTTTAAGGTGGCACTGCGTCTCCTACGACATTACTGGCTCGGAAGTCGTGCGGTCCTCGTTCCCGAACCAGGAGGCCCGGGCAGCACCTGCGACCCTGGTAGGGCAGGGCAGGGCACCGCTGGTTAATGCATATACGCATGTTAAATATTTAATAAATCTAATTATTTATATATAAAGAAAGAGAGAGAGTTGGTGCTCTTTGTAAGTCCTTGTAACACAGTCGTCTGCTTTCTTGCACAAAAGAAGCCTGGTGTCAGTAAGGGTACCAAGCATCCAGCTGCCCTGCGTTCACCTATAAGGATTAGTTCCAGAGCTTCCCACGCCGTTGCTTGTGTTATGTCTGCTAAAACTGATCAACTTTTTTAAATAGCATCTCTCATGACGAAGAGTTTCCACAGAAGTGCGTACTACTTGATAGAAGGAAAACTTAACCGTATAGGTGTATGTATATGTTTTGAGGACTACGTCAGTTCACAGTTAGTCGGCTCATGGCTTTTTGGTATCCTAGATATCACAGCCTTTACCTCTCGCAGCAGTTGCAATAGGTGATTGCATTTACTCACGCAGCAGGCATACAAAATCAGGCAGCAGTTCTACATTTAATAATGCGAGATCTGTAGATTTCGGGTAGTGAAGATGCTTGTCAAGCTAGGGGACGCTTTGTAATAATCGAGCTGTGCTAATTTAGTGGGTGTCGATCAGTTCTGTCGTCGTTCTTTTTTAATCATTTTAGTAAACCTTACAAAAATACAATGATTGTGCACCAATTGTGGTTTGGTGGCCGGTAATTTGTCGTCTTTCTCATCTACCTCTGAAGGAGACGGTTGACATTGCATTACATGTCCTTTCGTTTCAGCCTTCACTTGCTATTCAATCTTCAAAAACGTTGACATCTCAGCCAACCCGTAACTCTCCAGAAATGAGAGATTCATCAACAGCGACGACATTTAAGTTCTCACTTAACACAACCCACACTGGAACAGCAGCAATAAATTCTCAGCCGACCACGCTCGTGGTGTTACCACAACTTGTGCCGTCATTGTTACTCGTTTCATCTACTCAAACCGCACTTTCACTTTTAACAGGCAGTATTTCTGAATCATCTACGCAGTCTCCACCACGAAAGTTCGTTTCAAATATTACTAGTAGCTATGGAACCAGCACCAGTAGTTCGGCTACACCAAGAACGCTTTTTCAAATTTTGAGTGTGTCCATTATTCAAAATAATCCGGGTAAGTTCTTTTCCAACGAATTCATTTGATTTATGCCACACCAATGTTAGATGTATGCCTCTATAGAGAATGTGTAGCGCAATCGAGATAATATAATTCACAACACAAGGGTCACTTGCTGAAGGAACTTTGTTGATTACACGCGACAACATGAAAGTCTCAAGCCAACTCTCTCGTCTACTATATGGATAATTAAATTTGTTATAATGCATCAATAAGTGCAACGCCAGAGTGTTCAGATGATCACGGTTAGGAATGGTGTTGAGAATGAGTGCGGATCCGTTCAAGCACGTTGTTAAATTATCTAATTATATTACATGCACTCAACTTCAGCAGCCAACAGCCTTTCGTCAATGACGCTCATCTTTCCCGATAAAGGTTTGGCCTTAGGACACACCATGTCATCTTCATCTGCAAGAGGAAGCAGTTCGTTTTCGGTACCACCTACTACACTATACACAATATTATCAAGTTCTTCCTTTGTTAGAGGATTTACCACTTCTAAGGTACGTATAGTCAGAGGAGCAAAACCAGTTGGTTTATGCTCATATCAAAACTGGCATAATTGCTTTGAGAGTGAATATTTATGACGACCTCCATAAATAGCCATCACTAAAATTTCTTTAGGTATCGCAAAGATTTCTGAAACACGACTAGAGTTCAAACTTTCTGCAATATAAAGTTACGAAGTATAATTTAATATTCATTAATTTATTAAGGCACCTAAAACAACCAGCTTCAAGAATAAGTGGAGTGCCTTACTTAGAAAATTACTTGACTTAATTTACTTTAATTTATTGAATTATAGTTATTTTTGTGATTTTTTTATGATCCTCAAAACTTCAGATGCTGCTTCTTAAGGTCGTTTAGTGGTAACACTCATCAGTAGTTTAAACATTACAATGTGCACTAGTAATACTTTTCTTGGTAGCTCATACACAAGCATTGTATTTTTTCTCCAGAAGACTTAAGTGACTTAACTAGAAGTCTTAGCACACTTTTTTCGGAATTCTTCATAGATAACAACAAAATTATTAGGGGTGCAATCCATACGGTCTCGCTTGTACAACTGGAACTCTTAATCACCCTGCTCTACTTCTTATACCTTGTACATAGAGTACTTAAAATTATCTGTATATGTGCATATATATATATATATATATATAATTATATTTGATATTCACAGTGGAAATTTCAAATGTAAAATGTATCTCCTTTTGTGAGTCGAAAAAGCCTCCAAGACTGTGTGGGTGTTACGCAAGAGCTTTTTGTATAGATCACTCACAGCTAAGCGGCTTCGGTAGGCATTGGGTAGCCAACATACTTCATCTCATGCAACAAAGACTTCGTGGGAAGCATGGCAGAGTCGGGACAGTAGTTAAGGTAGGGATTAGCATGGAGTTAGCATATCTGGACCGCTGGAAAGGATGTGCTATAGTCGGCAGCAGGAGATTAGTTTTCTTACATGATAATCGTGGCAGTGAGTTCCACAGTCTAAGACATGAAGAGTTATAGCTTCTTTCACCAAAGGAATTTAAACAGAGAAATGGAACATCAAATTATTTTTAAAACGGATCCTGATGGCACCAGGAAGCTGAAACTGGTGTTGCATTTCAGCTGGTTATTAAGGAGCCAAGCAGTAGTCAGCTCATGAACTTTGACCTGTATCCGTTGATCAACCCCCTTACATCCTAGCTCTGTTAGCAAAGGAGACACATGGTCAATCCTGTCGGATTTGCAGTCTCACCTTGCAGCCATATTCATAGCGAGCAGAAGTGATATAGTGGCTTTTTTGGTAGCCTAGCTAAAAGGGAATTACAATGAAGTAAGGAGCTAGTTAATTTTTTCTGGAAGTCATCGTGGAAGACAGCTCCTGATCTTACATAGAGATCGGACGTGCCTGTTAGCTGTGAAAACTGTCTTCTGAGCGACGCTTTTAAAATAAAGGCAGCTATTGAACAATTAATCTTAATTCCGATCAGATATTTCTGATAGCACAAAGCACCACCTATTAGAAGAGCGATGCCTTCTAAACCTGACAGACGCTTTGGGGTCCAATCAGCCGCTTATCAGTTTTATCGCCGTTTAGTTACAGGAAATTTGCCGACATCCATTATCGAATATCGGCAAGGCAAGCAATCAGTTTATCTGTTGCTGCAGCGGATTCCGGTGGCTTAAATGAAAAATAAGCGGCGTTTCGTCAGCATACAGGTGATATTGTATTCCATGGGCCTGAATCACTTTGCTAAGAGGTTGAGTAAAAATGAAGAACTATAAAAGATGGAGTACCCTTGAGTAGATAATACCGTCATTCTCTTTTGGTTTAAAGCACCGAATATCTCAGTGCCCACGAAGTCTTTGTGTAAGGCTCAAACACAAGCCTCATTCGACTCATTTTAAGTTGCAGTTAATAAACTTTCCGAGTTTATTGAGTGAGCAAGAGAGCAGAGCAAAGAGGAAACTGGTGTCCGTAGCAAAGCACCCTGGCATCTGCATTGGCGTAGGCTCTCCTAAGCTTTGCTAACCTTAAAACTACGGATCGTTAACCAATAAATATAGGCAGACTCCGTTCGCACTTAAACACTCTGATATTGTGTTATTACAGTCTAAGTTGTCTCACGCATCCTCAGCGAGTGTCCGCGGTTCAGGCATTTTAAGACCCAGTACACCCTAAGCGTGTGGCTGGATTAAAAGGCTTTGCTGTTCTAATAGGTGATGCTATTGTACGACCTTCACCACGTGCTCGTAATATAGGTGTCGTGTTCGACAGCTGCCTCAATTTCAAAAGCTTCATTCATAAGACTGCCTCTACAGCTAGCAATCACATCCGATCCCTACCTAAGATTAGAAGCTATCTCCCACAGTGGCTTGTAAAAAAATTGACTAGCTCTATAGTTCTGTCACGGCTTGATTATTGTAATTCCCTTTTGGCTGGGCTACCAAAGAAAGTTATTATGCCACTACAGCGGACTATGAATATGGCTGCAAGGCTGGTCTTCAAGTCCCAGCGGTTTGAGCACGTGTCACCTTTGCTGAAAGAGCTAGGATGGTTGCCGGTTGAGCAAAGGATACAGAGCAAAGTTCTTACACTGACCCACAAGGCCCGGCACGGCTTGGCTCCTTCGCACCTAGCTGAACTGCTGCATCAGTTTCAGCCTGTTCGCGCCCTCAGGTCCGGTGTGGACAATAAATTAGCCGTCCCATTCCTCCGCTTAAAGACAGTTGGCGACAGAAGCTTTAGCTCTGCAGGTCCTAGACTGTGGAACTCGCTTCCACAATTCTTACGCAACGACATCTACTCTCCAACTGCCGACTATGGCGCATCTTTTTCAGAGGTCCTGAACTGCTACCTCTGTGCAACTCACTACCTCAACTGCTCTCCTGACTCAGCTATGCTTCCCACTTTCTCTTTGTTGCGTGAGACGAAGTCTGTTGGCTACCGAATGCGTACCGAAAGCCGCTTAGGCTGTGAGTGCGCTATACAAAACTCTCCTGCGTAACACCCACATAGTCTTTTTGACTTTGTGGAGTTACTGACGAAGATACATTACATTACATTACATTAAAATACTGCGAACGCTGTCAATTACCTAAAAAAATAGTCTAATAATATATAAAACTGAATAAACATAACAGTTTAGTTTAGTCATGGAAGATTATCGACAGTTTTCTGGCCTTCGCTGATATTTCCCTAGAGACCATTCAGACCATTTCTCCATTTTAGACGAGCATTGAATCATCACCTAGTATATCCATTCAGGCAGGTAGGTACAGAAAAAGACGTTGAAACAACTAAAACAATTTAATGAACTAAAACTAGAATGTTGCATTCATGATTCATAAATGCATTTAGGCTTGAGCTCATCGTTGCTCGTGAGGACACTTTCCAGCAGTTCATTTGTACCAAGTTCAGCAACAAGCCCGGCATCAACTGCCGCGTGACTGGGGAAAGCAAGTGTCAAAATTCTGGCGAGCTCGTGACCATAATAAACAGGTAAGAGTTATTTCCTTTTACCTAGCTTTAGCACTTCTAAATTAGTCACTTTATCGTACAAGTCTAAATACCAGCCGACGTGGAGAGCCGCGCAGTCCAGAATTGTTGCAATAATAATTATTTTGAGGAAGAAATAACTTAAGATTTGAGAATGTATTATGTGTCTCGCAATACTTGAAAACGAGATTATTCTTTATTTAGTCAACCAAAATTGAAGAGATATTCTTTTGCAGTATTCTGAAACTGTTTCACCAAATTAAGTATTTTATTTTCCGAAAAATTTTATGGGAATGTAAGATAATGTTCGTACACAAGTTGCTTCTAACTCGTGATAAAGGTGAGACCAACATATGTTTCCGTAACAAATTCTCTTATTCCATATCGACGTCCAAAAGAAAAACTTTGAGCAAAATTGCAAACTAAGCTGCTAAAATTAGACTAAAATTCAGTTAATGAACCGCGTTTTCAACAATAGCTGTAATATATTTGAGATACCGAGCAACATGCTAAATGCTGTTGCCGCAACGCCTACGTGAAGGCTTCCTAAAATTTAAAACGATATTATTCCATAAATAAACATGCAGAATTGCACCAGCTTATGTCCTGATGCCAATGGTGTTAACAACGTATGTAACATTCGAGTTCCAAAACAATAATATTGAGAGCTGGAGTGTAGTGTGCGGCATTACGCAGTACGGTTAGTGAACAAATCCCTTTGAAAAAGCTCATTCGGGAAAAAATTGAAGAAGTTAAGCTGATTTGTGCCTTAAAATAAGTCAAAATGGCAATACTTGTGCAATGCATAAAAAACATATAGGGTAACTAAGAGTATTTTGAAAATGAGAAACATTTGGTTGTTAAGGGTCGCTTGTTTGTCAATTCATAAGCTTCATTGAATAAATTAATGAAGGTTAATGAAGCCACGTTATTCGAAGTATATCTGATCGATTAGAGCAGCGGTTCTCAACCTGTGGTTCGTGACCTCTATGGGGGTCGAACAACACTTTCACAGGGGTCGCCTAAGACTACCGGAAAAAACGCATTTCCACATTCTTCACGCAATACTTTTACGTTTGGGGGTTGCCAAAACATGAGGAACTGTGTTAGAGAGTCGCGGCATTAAGAAGGTTATTAACAGCTAGATTAGAGGCTATACAACCCAAGTTAAAGGAGGTAAGAGCACATTTTAAAAGGGTGCGTATTCTCTATTTTTTGGCATGGGCAAGAAAGCCTAGAGACCAAAAAGTGAGCTACAGCACCGCAATCTGCTGCTTGATCCGGACCTTGTGCAGATTGATGAAAAGTTGCATAATTTTAAATGTTAATAAATTAACCCCACGACAAATTTATGAAGTGACCATGGAAGCCGCATCGAATGAAAGTAGAAAAGAGTTGAAAACAGAATCCGACAGAGGAAAAGTTGAGATCGTTCGGTTTGATAAATGTGGTAGTGATTGGCTCAGTCTAGGACATGCAGTATATCAATACGTATCAGCTACAACCTCTGCAGAACGAAAATGTATGAATGAGAAAATGCATCACGTTCAGCCTTAAGAAGACACTAGGAACCTAAGAATGATGCGGGTGCGTAAGGTGAGCCGTAATGGCTCACTAGGTAAGGCGGTTGCTTTCGAATCCTGGGGTATGCGATCCTTTATCGCCACTGCAAGCAGTGGTGACAGCCATATAGGCTCTTCTGACGCTATACAAAAATGAGGCTGTTGAATAAGCTAGAACTATTTCTATTTTTCTAAGTAAATTTTAATTACCGACCCATACATGGCATGCTTTACTGACTAGACTAAGCACTTCAGCTTGTAATAATAATATTGCACTTGATAAAGCACCCTCAGAGAACTTAATCTCTTTCTAGGCGCTTTACATTTGCTGCAAAGTGATACGCAATAAAATAGTAAGTAAAATCATGCTTGAAAAACAAACAAAATGAATAACATGGTTAGGGGTTACATGCACTGGGTCAGCATGCAAATGTGGTTAGTGGCAGCATGAACAGTGTCAGCACGCATAAGCACGTCGAGGACGAATCACAAGGACCCACTAACTACTGTCCTAAATAGGTATGTTTTTAAGTTTCTTTTAAATTTGGTCAGGTCAGGGAATGTTCTGATGCAGGTCGGGAGGGAGTTCCAGGCGGTGGGAGCATACGAGCTAAATGCACGGTCTCCAAAGGATTTAAGGTTTGTACGAGGTATTTCTAGACTGTTGGATTCCGAAAAGCGAGTGGTACGATGCTTTGCCTGATGGGGTAGTATATCTAAAAGATAGGCTGGAGCCATAGAATGAAGAGACCTAAAAGTGAGCGACAAAACCTTGAAGTCAATCCGTTGCTTGACTGGTAACCAGTGCAGGTCGGCGAGAAGTGGAATAATGTGGCAACTGCGAAGCTCACGACAGACAAGCCTAGCTGCAGAGTTTTGCACCAGCTGCAATCGCCTGATCGCACATGCTGGTAGGCCAGTAAGCAGTGAGTTGCAGAAGTCGAGACGAGATGTCACGAATGCATGGACCAACTTGGACGTGGTATCCTTATCTAAGCAAGCCCAAATTCTTGCAATGTTATGCATCTGAAATTAGGCTGATTTGACTGTGGAGCTGATGTGGTCGTCTAACGAGAGGTCGCTTTGGAATATGACACCTAGATTTCGAGCTGATGCAACTGGAGATATGCTGGCAGAGCCAATTTTGAAAGTCAGCCTTTCCAATTTCTGAATAACACTAGGTTTGCCCATAACTAGTAAGTTAGTTTTATCATCGTTTAGTTTTAGAAAATTTGCTGCCATCCATGATCGGATGTCATCAATGCATGCAGCAAATGAGTTGAGAGAATTCGAGGTGCTCGAAGGCTGGGAGGGATCAAAGCAAAGGTACAACTGAGTGTCATCCGCATAGAAGTGAAAGCCTAGATTGTGCTTGGCGATCACATCAGCGAGAGGGAGAGTATAAACAGTGAAAAGGACCGGACCTAGCACAGAGCCCTGAGGTACTCCATATTTTAGAGGTACTTAAGATGATCTTTGTTCATTCACGTCAACACTCTGGAGTCTCCCACTGAGATTGGACCTGAACCACTGCAGAGCAGTGCCAGTGATGCCCAGGCGAGATGAGAGGCGCTCTAGAAGAACTTTGTGATCGATGGTGTCAAAAGCTGCCGAAAGATCGATCAAAACAAGCAGAGACACTCTACCCATGTCTGCATTCCTAAGTAGGTCGTTGTATACCCGAAGCAATGCTGACTCTTTGGAGTGATTAGCTCTAAAGCCAGACTGGAACTTAGTAGCAAGGTGTGAGGTTTCGATATACGAGTTCAGCTGGTCTGCCACGACCCGTTCTAGTGACTTTGATAGGAATGGTAGAAGGGAGACTGGGCGGTAGTTGCTTAAGTTCTCTTGGTCTAGTGTAGCTTTCTTGAGAAGTGGCCTGACTACAGCTTTTTTGAAAGGTGCTGGGACCTGACCTGAGGCTAATGACATATTAATGATGTTGGTTATGCATGGCAGCAGCAGATCAATGCAACGTAGGAGCAGGACAGTGGGAATAGGGTCCAGTGGACTTGTTGTCTTCTTTGATTGAGATACGAGCTTTAGGACTACATCACTAGTGACCTGTTTAAATGCAGACATTGAGGCGCAGCCAGGAACCGAGGAACAGCATTCTAGTGGGAATGTTGTCATCGCAGGGATGGATTCCCTGATTTTGTCTATCTTCTGCACAAAGAATCGAGAGAAGCAATCGGCTAGATCATCACAAGGATCATCAGGTAAGGAGCTAACCTGGGAACGGTTGAGTAGATGGTTTATTGTCGACATCAGCATTTTTGGATTGTGCATCTGTGATTCAACAATGTTTCTATAGAAGCTAGACTTAGCCTTTGCTAGGATCGATTGGTACGACCTACAGTAGTCTTCATATGCCTGTCGATGGACAGTTAGTCCGGATCTTTTGTATGCCTTTTCAAGCTTTCGTTTAGTAGACTTGGCTAGTTTAATGTCTGTGGTAAACCATAGGCCGTCTGGGCGGGGGCGCACAGTGCGCATTGTCAAAGGTGCAAACTCGTCGAGCGTGTCACCTAGTGTCGTGTTGTAGCAATCTACCAGTGATGACAGATCGGAGGGAGGACTGAGCAGCAAAGGTGAAGCAGATATGCTCGCACGGACAGCATCGATGTCAAGGGTCTTGAGGTTTCGCGATTCACAGGTTATTTTAGAGGAGAATGTGGGCACACACTGTAGATTGAATGAGATCTGCATGTGGTCAGATAAGCAGGATTTGGTGATAGCTGGTGATGACAAAGTGCAGTTATATGAGAAAATTTGGTCGAGTGTGTGACCCTTGATGTGGGTAGGGCCATGCACATGAGTCACAAGAGATGAGTCTGTCAATGTACGAAATTCGGTGCTGAAAGCGTCAGATAAGTTATTAAAGTGAACGTTGAAATCACCCATAACGAGGAAGGATCGATTTCTTGCACACAGAATCGAAATGAGATCGGTATCACCGTTTGAACTGGTTCGAACCCTATTCCTAAGAAAAGCTGGTACAAACCATTTAGTGCATACGTAAAATAAGTGGGTTAAAATAATTTGGTATATAATTATTTCTACATAGAAATCTCAGAAATCATGTTCAACTCTTTGGAATACAAATTTAGAAGTTGACTAAAGAATAAAGAAGTTTCTCAAGCATGTGTACATAGCAGTTGCCACCGGATCCAGCAATACACCATATTTTGCTTTGCATAGTTTTATTATTCCATTCGATTATCATAATGAATGCCTAGCTGAAATACTTAGCTTACCTACATTCTATTACAGTTACTTAAAATAATGATATCACCGAGGTCTATTACAGGTTTCAAAATTTATTTGAATCTAATAAAATTAGACTCTGAAATGGGCATTCATCAGCAGCACTTGATTATATTGAACAATAGGACTTATATAATTGCCAAAGTAGTCGACTTCTCACTTGCACTCACGTAAAAACAGCCAGTCACGAACAATGCTTTGGTGACAAATCGTCATGAACGCGGTTTACATCATCATCTCGAAATTAAAAGCTTTTTTCCATCTAGCTATTATCTGTGCTAAGACTTTTGCCACCTCATTAAAAATAGTTTATATTAGTAATATTATTATTTAGAATATAAACAACGAAAAGTATAGAAAAAGGCGTTTTTTCCTTGCAATTTTTTTAAATTAACTGCAAAAAAATATTTTTATGTTTTAGATTTGATGACATCAAAGAACGTGCACACCTATTATTTGTACATTTTACTTTGGATTTTTTATCGTTACTTACTTTTTTCATATATTTTGGAATTAATTTCTTAACAAAGGATATGTTAAAAATAAATTTACTTTATCAAAATATCTTCTTGATTCGCATACGCTTTTATTAGATCTCTCTCTGCAAGAACCAAAGAATTTACAATTTACTATATTCTACTGTTGCATAGCATTTCGAATAGATATTGCTTAGAATTCTGGTCAGAGGCGCCTCTGAATATGCATGCATTGTGACTTGAAGATGGTTTAGCGACATTTTGATCGGGTGCATGCAAAACTACTCTAAAGCTGGACAGAAATGTAAAACCCCAAAAGTGTTATCTACATTGATACATTTATGACAAATTGTATGGGTCCAGTGCAGAGTGCTCAATTGCCATTTTGGAGGGTACCAATGGGCCACCTTTGCTAAAGCTCACCGGCTCTGCTGACCTGCAACCACACATAACTCAGACGTTCGGTCACCGAAACATGCATATCATTATCTATGTCGCCTTTGTTCCTGCCAGAGACGCTTTCTTGGATCACAGGCAAAGGTGTCTTTTTTTAGCTGGCCCTCGATCGTGGTGACGTCAGCACTCATCGAGATTCTGGGTATTTTGGCAATTTCGATTTGAACTTTGAAAGCTAGCCCTTTTGATTTTGATTTGACGTCCGAATCTCGCTGACCCAATTAAACCCTGGCCGAAAGCTCTGTGTCAATATTTCGCGTTTTACTCCGCTATAACTGGTTTGACTCTGGCATTTGAACTCTAGAGGCATCTCTAAGTGGGATTTGTATATGGCAGGCCAATTCCAACCCAAGCACACTCATAAGATCACTGACGCCACCCACGCCGACCCAGTACCAATTGGTATGGGTGGGTGTTGGTGTGGATGTGGGTATGGGTACCCAGTTGAAGGTTCTGTTCTAGTGCTTCTTGCAGTTCGATAATTAAATGCAATTGCTTGAAAAGAATAATTAAATCGAGAGATAAGTGAGTTAGTACGATGCAGCCAAGTTCCTAAAATTGCGAATGCGTTTTTGCGACTAAATTTAGAACCAAAAGTAATACTTGCAAAAGGAACTAATCACAATGGTCATGCAGGAATAAGAAAACAATCTTAAAGTTCTGGATACTTCCAGAGGACGTAGGAGTAATTACAAAAGCACGGACTGGCCGGGGGTTAGTGGGTATTAGTTAAACGGAAATTGGTGAGGTATATGATTTGGGTGACTTCATTTCTAGTATATGGGAGCTCCATCTACGGTGAAAGAATGAGTAAAGCCGTCTAGTGGATTTCGAAAATCCTTGTCTTTTCTAAATGACCTGACTATTAAACCCGTTCAATTCACGCAATGCATATTTGATTCATTTGCAATTGCATGTAAGAGTTCATGCTCAGGTATACATTTTCAGCATCGAGCAAGTAGCTGTTCACTTGACTGGCCTCAATCGCTGCTTCTTTATTTCAGAATTACTTACTTCTCAGGGTTTAGTGCTATGCTTTAAGTAAGACTTCAAGTACCTGGAGCAGTCTATAACATCTAGCAACACGTCCCAAATAGTCAAGCATGAAATAACGAAAGCCAGTAAAACATTATGCGAACCACTGGTTTCACTGGCAATTCTTTCATTCAATCATAAAAGATTTTGCCTAGCATTCCTAGCCTATTTCATTGTGCGTATAGGTGGGGGTACTTTTGCAATATTGCTTTTGTCTGACACGCATACATTACGGCATTTTCAAACGCATAGTGAATAGTGGCAATATTCCGTGCGAATGTTATCACAGGCATTTGAGCTGCATGAGAGAAAATATCTTTCAACCAGGCCGTTGCTATACTACGGCAGCTCTACCCAGCACCACTTGGTCCTTGTGCTGCTGGAGTGTGCCTTGACCTTAGCAAGCTGGAGCGGCAACCAAAGATTACTACGTTTATGCCAGCATCTTTCATCCATCATCTCGCGGTTTCTAGTTATTTTAGTTAAAAGCCGAGCCACAACAATTACTTTTGCTTTGGACGTCGATGAGAGAGCTTATTCACTGCTAGATCGACGCCGCTCCACGAAAGATTCTAACAATGTTGATCGCTGTAATAACTTCGTATTCCTCACACTCTTCCTGGTCTGGGAATAATCGTTTTCTCAACGCCATGCTTAATGGCTGAAAGCCCGCCCTGAATTTGTAGTGGCAGCGATGGAAGCAATTGTTTCAAAGCACAGAACGACAGAAGGCAGTAAAACAAACGTAAACAGTAGACTGCAGACTGGGTATAGCTTGATTTACCAAACGAGCAGTGGCCGGTTTGTGATTCCGTTTCCATAGGAGCGATCAACCATTTAGTGGCTGCTAAAAATAGATGTGTTAATCGTGCTTGATGCAATGCGTGCCCAGCTTCTGTCTTGGAGGAGGTAACAGATTTCTGCCAGGCGCACTTGCCACATTCAAGAGAGGTAACAACCCAAAAAGTTGGCGTCCGGTGTAGCACATTAGTAGCAATATATACCAGTAACAATGCAACAGCACATGCAAATTCGAGCTTTTACAGACGTTCTAGACGCTTTCTGCACTCCTACGACACAGCGGGAGGTTTCAGACTCCCTCTTAAGAGAAGGGCTGCTGCATTTAAAGCAATTCTATATAGGCCGTCGTTAGTAAGGCTTTATGCTACTACTTCCGTTTAAGTTCGAAGAGTAACGTCCCCGCCAGCCTGGGATTTTTATCCGACTGCACATGTACTAATCACTCCGATGGAACAATTTTCGTGCTCATTAGACAAGGTACTGTGAAATATAAGCTGTCTCTGTTAAACTTATAACAACATTTGATCGTGGTAATAGTCTGTGACTAAATTTCCAAAATGGCAATCAAAGATTAACAGGTCAATAAAATGTCATTTAAAGATTTTCTATACCTCTCGAAATATGCCATACATTTAGCCAATTTTAATTTATTCTAGCATTACTTTTAAAGACTTCTGTAGTAATGATGAATATATATATATATGCATATATATATATATATATATATATATATATATGTATATGCATATATATATATATGCATATACATATATATATATGCATATATATATATATATATATATGTGTGTGTGTGTGTGTGTGTATGTGTGTGTGTGTGTGCGTGTGTGTGTGTGTGTGTGTGTGTGTGTGTACGTTCCAAAGCAACCTTTCATAGGACGACCACATCAGCTCCACAGTCAAGTCTGCATTGCTAAAACTCGGGCTTGTTTTGAGAGGGATACCACATCTCAGTAGGTTCATGTGATTTTGACAGTCCTTCTTGACTTCTGTAACTCACTGCATGCTGGTCTGTCTGCCTGTGCCTTCAGGCACTTACAGCTGCTGTAAAACCTTGCCGCTAGGCTTGTCTGTCGCGAGCGTCGGATCATACTATTTCTCGCCAACCTGCACTGGCTCCCAGTTACGCAAAGCCTCACCTTCGTGGTTTGGTCAATCACTTTCAGGTCCCTACCTTTTTTTGGCTCCAGCCTACTTATAAGATATTGTCCCCATCAGGCTAAGCATCGCTCCACCCAGTTTTTGGAAGTGTTTAGCTATACCTCGTACAAATCTCAAATCCTTTGGAGACCATGCGTTCAGTTCATATGCTCTCAAACCCTGGAACTCACTTCAGACTTCCTTCTCGACTTCCCTTGACGCGTCTAAATTGAAAAAGAAACTAAAAACGCATCTATTTGCGGCAAACTTTAGTGGGTTATTGTGATTCGTGCTTTATGTACTAAGGGGCACTGACACTATTGCATGCTGCCAGTAAACAAACTTGCATGCTGTCCCTGTGTATGTCCACCCTAACCATTTAATTCATGTTGTTCATTGATTATGCGTCCACTAACCATTCGATCGTGCTCCCTTTGTAGCAATTTCAAAGCACCTAGAAAAATATTGGGCTATGAGGACGCTTTAATAAATGAATTATGTTTACATATAATATATATATATATATTAATTGTTTTATTTATATTGTATTAATTGTGCATGTATTTTGCGAATATATATGTGGTGTGTGTACTGTAATATATATATATATATATATATATATATATATATATATATATATATATATATATATATATATATATATATATATATATATATATATATATATATATATATATTATTTATTATATTTATATTATATTATTTAGTATTTATTTATTATTTATATTAATATATTATATTTATATTAAATTTATTATTATATTATTATTATTATTTATTATATGTATTATATTTATTTTATATATATATATATATATATATTAGTTTGATATATATATTTATATTTATATTTATATTTATTTTTATATTTATATACAGTCGATCCTCGTTTAGCATGGTTAATCCGTCCCAGAATCTACAGCGATAAGTGAATTTCCGCAAAGTAGGATTATATTTACAAATTGAATACTTTTGTAGTTGGAGCATTGAAAACCTGTTCATGACCCTTTCAATATAATTTTTAGCACTATTTGAGCCCACAGAATATGAACTAACATCATAATAGTTAACATTACACTTTTATTTACCAATATATCAGTTTTAACGAGAGAAAATAAGTTAAAGACTGAATAGATCATATTATTGTTGCACATTTAATTATACCCACAAATAAAGTTCTTGCACTACGATAGTAAAACAGTGAACAGCACACTTAAGTTTGCTTGGTTTAATCACACCATATTTTCGAAAAAAAATTCTTTCCCTCACAAAAGGAGCAGTCGATGGATGGAACCCGGCGTTGAAGGGTATGCGAGGTGCTCGAATACCTACAGACCATAAGTAGATTAGTTTAACTTTTCATTGAAACACAGTGGCTTATAATTGACTCAGACAACCAAGAGCGAGCTGTATAATTTTCACTATCTCGATCAACTCTTCCATGAATATGCGTGTACAGTATTTGAAAAAACCACGATAGAGCCGCGATAGTCGAAGCGCGAAGTAGCCAAAGACGACTGTATGACGCATATATTCTAATCTATCCCAAGAAGCAAGTCTTTGTCTCCACTTGCGAAATCATTTGTAGCAAGTTGATTTGGTCTTTTGCAAATGTCGTTCAGGTGACAGCACACGTTCTCTACGAGGTTTAGTGTATAATAAGTCTACTTCGAGGGTGAGCATGTGTATGAATGAAACAATCAATGCCTTTTCAAATTAAGCACGTCCGTCTGATTGTTAGCCAATTGCTTGCCGCTTTTCCAATGAAATAACACGCGCATCCGCATTTGCCATTCTTGAGTGAAACTAATTGTTGTAGACACGTAACCACAAAGTGATGCGATCCGTTGGTATAATTCAGTGTCTTATTACAAGGACTAGCATACTTATTTTTGGTAATGCTATCATTATAGTCCCTTTATTAATATTTTCTTGTAAGCTTAGTCGGCAGCTTTTCAATGGTAGCACTTTTCAAGTTAACTGTTTGGGGCCATGACTTTTGGAGTATTCCACATGTGAACAAGTAAACGAGACGAGTAGCCAAAGCGGGTGCTTACCTCCCTATAGACGAACGAGTAGCAGGATAGGGCCATGCAATTTCTAGCAAAGATGATATTATTAAGTCAATCGTCGGTTGTCAACGACCATCACAATCAAAACTTGTTGACAAACGAAATCTTTTTGATTGATTAAAACAATACCAAGTAACCAATCGCAATAACATAATTAATTTTGGGTAGCAAGACAATATACTGTTTGCATCTTGTCCGATACAAAAATTCAAATAGTACGCGTTCTGGACTATTGCTACAATTCAGACGCTAAGATGCAAAACCATTTCGTTCCTCAACCATTAGCTGCATCTTTGAGTCTCAAGTTTCCGTTGCTTTTCATTTTTATTAATACTTTGTTGCAGTTCTGAATAAGATGGCTTGATGCTCCTGCTTTAGCTATTTAATAATAATAATAATAGCAATAATAATAGACTTTATCAAGCTCCCTCAGAGAACTCGATCTCTTTCTAGGCACTTTCATATCCATTTTAATGTCGGCATTTGAGCGAGCCACTAAATTATGGCTTACGGTTATTTAAGCGATTATAATTCAGTAGTGTAGCACCCTAAGTGAACGGAATCTCTATCCCGGTGATTCACGTAAGCCACAGGGGCTTTAGCCCTAGACCACATTCATCGTATCCATTAACCTTAATCAATATGTTAACGTCGGTCGATGCCACTGAGCTAAACCAGTGCAGGCCCTTTGATGCATGTTTGTGGCATGGTCATTTTATGCGTATTTACGGCTTAATCCACGGATGTGGGTAATGTATACCACGTCTCCTGGGACATAAGACGCACCGAAAATTAACCCTGGCGTGCTGGGGAAGTGTAATTCGTGCCCTAAAAATAAGCCGTGGCAGTAGCTTCTGTACGTAGCGGAGCAGCCGTTGCAGCTGACTTCGACGAGTGCGGTCACGCTGTACTCGGCATAGGAGAGATGCTAAGAGAAAATACGGAAGCGATCGGGACGAACACGGCCAATTTGGATGACAGTATCAGTAGTAGTGAGCACTTTTGTGTTTAACCAAATGCTCACATCACTGAAACTGATGATTTTTGGAGAAGCATTTTAAATTATATTAGGACAATGATTGTTTGGAATGTTTAGGTGCATCTTATTGAAAATCCATTTCCTACGTAATGTAATGTAACGTAATGTATCTCCGTATGTATCTTAACAAAGCCACACAGACCATGTGGGTGTGACTCATGAGAGTTTTGTTTAGCGAACTCACGGCCCAAGCCGCTTTCTGTACGCATTTGGTAGCCAAAATACTTTTCTCACTCTCACGCAAAAATTAGAAAGTGGGAAGCATAGCTGAGTCAGGAGAACAGCTGAGGTAGCAAGTAGCTTGGAATTGGCATTTTAGGACGTCTGGGAAGGAAATGCCATAGTAGGCAGCAGGAGAGTAGTAATCGTTGCCTAAGAATTGTGGAAGTGAGTTCCACAGTATAGGCCCTGCAGAGCAAAAGCTTCTGTCGCCAAAGGCTGTAAGCGAAGTAATTGAACAGCGGAAATAGAACAATTAATTTTCCATACACATGGGTTGAGGGAAAGAGAGGCTAAAACTGGTGTAGCAGTTCAGCTAGGTATGAAGGTGCCGAGCCGCAGTGGACGTTATCAGTCGTTGCAAGAGCTTCGTTCTGTATCCATTGATCAAAAGACAGCCATCCCAGCTCTTTTAGCAAAGAAGACTAGTGGCCAAGACAGCTACTACTTATAGGTAGGGATCGTACGTGATAGCTAGCTTCAGAAGCAGTTCTAAATGAAACTTTGTGTAAGCATTTTCCGAAGACCACAACTCAATTCCGAGGACTTGGTGACGGTGGCACAAAAGCATCACTTATTAGATGAGCCAAGCCTTCTAATCCTGCCACATGAGTGGAATAAATGCGAGCAGCTATTCCGCTTTATTGTTGTTTAGTTTAAGAAAATTTTCCGACATCCCGAACTGATTGTCTGCAAGCCAAGCATTCAGAGAAAATCATTGAGAATTTCGTCCATGGCCCGACTAAGTTTGTCTGCCAGTGAAGACTTCGAGTGAAAAAAAACCCTGGCATTTTTAAACTATCACTAATTTAATAACTTATTTTTTAAGCTACCACTAATTATCCGATAGCATTTTCTTTTCAGCAAATGTAAAGTGCTTAGAAATAGATTGAGTTATCTGAGGGTTTTCTATCAAGTGTATTATTATCATTATTACCAGCATTATTAGTATTACCATTATTATTACTGGCGCCTTCGTCAAAAGCAACTTGGCTTCCTGGAATGTACCTACTAGTCAGACCTGGAGAGGCTGTTTAACGTTGTTTAGGCAGTGGCTAGATTTGGTGCAAATCGGCCTAGATCGTTCATAATTACATGGCATGGCTTTAGCTCGGCTGTGTTGTTAGATCCGGTAGATTGTGGATGGCTTTTATTTTGTCGTCTGATTTTCGGACGCTGCTGTAATCCACAACATGCCGTTAGAACTTCTAGGTGGGCTCCCAAAATGTACACGTGTCTCTTTTTAACTTGAGGCCTGACATTGAAATTGCTGAAATGATGCGGTACAGTCTATCCTCATGCTCAGCTGCTGTGGATCCGCACACCAAAACTTTGTCCGTATTCATTATTACACTTTCTATCCCACCAAGACGTCGTGCATCAGTCGCTGGAAGCTCTCTGGGGCGTTGATAATGCCTAAGGGTAACCGACGAAAGCAAAAGCAACCATGCAGTGTGATGCATATCATTAAACGACTACCTTACTGCTTGATTTTTCTATTTACCCAAGAACGTCGCCGTCAATTGCTGCGCATTTCCTTCGCATGTACGTTCAAGATTGGTTGATAGGATGTGGTTGCACTTTTAATGCAGCACACTGTTAGGCAAGACAAAAATTTGATATCCCACCAACTTTGTTTGTAATTGTAACAGACAATCACAGATTGCTGTATTGTCTCGGGGAATTTCCGTCGATTGCCATGGATTGCCCAAGGTTGAACGCGTAAAAGGACAGCATGTGCACCCACAGTGAGCTTTATATGGTAGGATCATAAAAAATTCAAACAGCCAAATTTCAGCAATTTTGAACTAAATTGCTGCTGAGACCGGGCCATTGCCATCGATTGCCGTGAATTCTCCTCGATTATGCCTTTGTCGATTGTATAAAAGGATATATGGATGCACTTTTAATTCTGCGTATGTGCAAGAAAAGTTGGAGCTTCTCTCAGCAACTGTTGGTCCATTTGTAACGGACCGTTATGCATTGGCGTAATTTCCCAGGCCATTGCCGTCGATTGCCGTGCGTCGCCGTCGATTAAGCGCGCACAAAGAGTAAAATTTTGCCGAGAACAGGTACCTGTGATGTGAATGAGAGTTTCAGTTTATTGGAGCCAAACTTATCAATTTTCCACGGATTTTGCTATCGACCCCAACCATTAATGTTGATTGCCGGGGATTTCTGACAGTTAACAAAGCAACGCATCTAGAAAATTTTACAGTTTTACATTAGACCCAGCAGAATGTTATATGTAATGGCAATTGAGGTTTCCGCGATGTCAATTTCTCTTCAATTTGCTGGGAATTGTGTATTGGTCCAGGACATTGCTATCGATTGCCGTTCATTGCTCCTGATCATACATTCGAGATTAGTTTAGAAGATTTGATTGCACTTTCAATGCAGTGGGCTGTGGCAGGTAAGATATACTCGATCTTGGCCCAGTCACTCTCCAGTGATTTGCATTGGATCATAATGGATTGCCGCGTTTGCTCGTACCATTGCCGTCGATTGTCAAGCATTGCCCAATATTGAACGGTCAGTGCTGCTTGTTAGGGTTGAAGGTATGTGCGCACGGAGTGAGATTTTATAAGGAATAGGCATTAGAGCTTGGTGTAGCCCATTTCTTGTCAATTTGCCATGGATTTCGGTATTGGTCCCTGCTGTTGCTGTCGATTGCCACGCATTGTAGACTATTAACATGCAAAATAGCTTGAACGTCCTACGAATTCACTTTTAGCACAAAGAAATGTGAAATGCAATGACAATTGGCACTTCGTGCAGCCAAATTAGTGTCGACTTGCCACGGATTTTAGTGCATCGCTGCTTCGAGCTGGGCCGTTGCCGTAGATTGCCATGCATTTTGCGAGATTGTACGAGCAAAATTGCTTAAAATGATAAGGTTGACTTTAATCAGTGTGCTTTGTAACATGCATTAAAAATTAGATCATTGCGAAACAGATTTCGGGGCATTTTGCATCAGATTTCTGTAAATTGAGGTATTGACCCGGGCCAATGCAGTCAATTGCAGTGCATTGCTGCCGAATGATCAAGGCAATTGGAGTGAAATTTTGGGTTTTCGCAATAACCAAAGATGAGAGCAACGTTCAATCACTATTAAAGCTAAAAGTGTACGCATTCTGGTCGTTTATTGGTGGGTTGCGGTACAATGACATACTGGCCCGGGCAGTTGCAGTCGATTGCAGTGCATTGCTGCAGAATTCCCGAGCAATTACAGTGAAATTATGTGAGTGCACAATATACGAAGAGTAGAGCAGCGTGCAACCACAATTAGAGCTTCTGGTGTAAGCGTTTCGGTCGCTGTGTGGCAGATTACAGCGGATTTCGGTGGATTGAGGTGGATTGCCGTGCCGTATGGGACCGATTAATGGTGGACAGATAAATTCGAACATTTACTACAATATCCGCACAAAATTTGAGCTTGGCAATGCTTACGTCTGGTCTTCGTTAACCTAATTAGAGAGGATTAGGGTGGATTGGTAGAGGTCCACCTTCGGGGTCCGGACCGTCGCTAGCGACGCCAACGTAGGGTATTTTATTACAGGCGGGCTTCGGGAGTTCGTGAAGTAAACTCCGACGGTTTGGTTGGCGCCGCGTGAAGCACCTGCTCAGGCGCGTAACCAGTACTAACATGCTCACAATGAACTGTCGCTTTCGGAGCCCAGTTGTGGCCTCTTGTATTGTAACCGCACTGCGAGCTGCATCGCGAAGTAGAGAACGGTAGAGAACGTTGGGGGGACGACGAACGTCTTAGAGGATACAGAGAAGACAAGAACTTCATGCAGCTGAGAACTCGCTCAGGACTTCAGACTTCTCAGGACTTAAAGAACGGGGACGGGTGAGCAGCGAACCCAGTGTGGTGGTTGCATGCGATATGGGGCGAGCTACGTGTATGCAATATGGTTCCGGATATGATTTGAGCAGAATTTTCACAGGCTGTAATTGCATTCGTCCGTTCTCAAAAAATGCATCTCGGAGAAAAGTTTCCTTCCTGTAGGCTCTTTTGATCTGCCCCGTGCACAGATAAGCTTGTCACCTGAGGAGGTACTTGCCCCAGTGACTACGTAAACTAGCAGTGGATAATTCATCGTTTCCACTTTAGCCTCGCTTTTTAGGTGCCCTGACGGGTCATGTAGGCGAAATACATAAAATATAAATGCAAATAGATAAAGGATGAGTAACAGGGTTAACCCACTAAATGCTGTCATCAGCAGCAATTCAAAATTTATTTTAAGCAATCAATCATGCTTTCATACGTACCTCAATCTAGCTCGCTTAGAAGGAGCTCCACAAATAACTTTAATCCTCTTCAATCGAGTCTGATTCATCTGATGCTTCCAGAATTGCTGTTCAAGTGCTACTAATTCCTATAGTAGGGAAACGTTATTTCTGTTTACCCACAATTTCTCTTCGAAACAGCTGATTAATCGCTATTACTCCCAGGACCTGTGGAAATTCGTTCATAAATTATGTTATACTCCAGGAAAACATTTACACTGAGTGGGGGTATTTTCGAGATATTTTTACAGCACAATTGAGCCCAGCGTCACTTTCGGTCTGCATATGGTAGCCAATATTCCATCTCACGAAACAAAGGTAAATCGAGAAGCATGGCTGGGTTAGGAGGACAGTAAAGAAGTTAGCTGCATGGGGCAATAGCACAGGACTGCTGAAAGAAATTAACCATGGTCTGTGCTACGAGACAATATTTAGCTGCTTAAATATTACTGAATGGCACATGGCATGCATAGCAAGCAATCCATTTCACTAATAGTACATACAAATGAATTTAACAGCTAATTTAATGTCCATATAGAACCAGCCATGACTAGGGGGCTAGAACTGCCTCTGGAGTTAAGCTAGGTATGATGGAGCCAAGCCGTAGCAGGCCGTGTGAGTAGGAGGGAGATTTCTTTTATATCAGTTGATCAATCAGATGCTCTGACTCAGCTTCTGCAAAGGGCTGTGGTCACTCGTCATGACCAGCTATCAAAGCTTCTGTAAAGCTGTTATCAAAGACTTCAGTTAAATTACGAGCACATGTTGATGGTCACGCTACAGCACCACGAATCCGAAGAGCGGTGTGTTTTAGTCCTGCATTATGCTTAATTTGTTTTATGCGTAGAAGTTTTATTTTTAACAGGCTAGCTAAGAAAGTTTGCCAAACTCCATGATCAAATGTCGGTCAGACGCGTATTTTTGTATCTCTCCCTACAGCTTGCTGTAATCATTTGAACGACTGGATATCGTTGGCATATAAAATTCTTTCAAATTTTAAAAATAGCACCTGCTTTTCTGTGTATCTCGTCTCATGCATAGTAATATTTTTTTGCGCTCATGATGAGTGGCAAACGGAGGCCCAACCTTGAGGCCAACCTCCTGAACCACCCTGAGGCAGCGAAGCTTCAAGAATTCCCTGTACATTTTTCGCCTATGTTAATAAAATAGTTTGTCTTCCTGCAGTAGGTATAGACTAGCAGATGCTTCATGTCTGAAGTGGGCATAAGAGCCAATTTTAAAGGGAGTTTGTGGCACTTCTTTTGGTCCTATTAGCTATTTCTCTATTGAATACTTCTTTACCTGCAATACCTAGTCAGAAATCCTTATATTAATCAATAACGTATTTGGAATAAACTATGGGCGTTGTCGCTTATTTAGAAAGATTAGTAGTTCATTCATGACCGTTGTACTACGTTTGCGATCGAATGCATTTGTTTATATAGGGATACATATACATGTAGGCCTATTGTAATAAATAGTCAATGCATCTACATTCGAAGTGCATGTGCATCCAGTGTTTGTAGAATTATGCAGAGTGATAAACAGAGTATCTACCAATAATTTATTTATTTATGTATGTGTGTGTGCCTGTGTATTATTCTGTATTTGAAACTTTCTTCTTTAACTTCAACTGAAAGAAGTGTGAGTTTCCACGGCCTATTAGTCGACTGAAGCCGGATTTGTGTGAGTGCAGCGGTAGCATGGCCTATTCAGTCGCACTAACTTAGCCAGAGATTGATGCTCACGTGAGCTCGTCGGGCTTCAAAGGTAAAACCTACTCCTTTGATATATGCTGGGCAATGCTGCTCAGCATGTTCTCGGCGCCTTCATGGAAGCCGCAAAATTTGTAAGGTGTTGTTCAAAAAGCATTTCAACCATGAAACGTCACAAGACAAGGGACATGATTTATTTAAAATTGCGTCATAAAGGATTGTCGCATTAGTCCTTGAACTTTGAATCCAGGTAAATTTCGCCATTCTCATTGGGAGCATGTCTGCAAGCGAGAATATCGTGCTTGATAGCAATGCAATGGAAAGGATCACGAAACTGCAACAGATCTACGAAGGCCTCATTGACGGATCGATAGCGGTCGACACCAAGACAATCAAGAATGATAAGTACCTCGGAAAGCTGCCAGCCATTACAGAGTACATTGCAATGTGCGACCTGCCCTTTCGACCGTATCTTTACGACCTTGTCCGTTTGGCTGGTAGCTCCTACAAGGCACACACGGAAGCCTCATTCATGCTAGCCTGTCTCGACAAGGATGTGGTCGAGAGACCACAACGAATAATGATCTGGCTTGGCTTGTCGGAAAAGCGTATCGATTTCGTCGAAGCTTGGGAAAGGAAGTTGCACGAAATCTCGCGGGGTTTTATGCGCATGCAGCATGATCAACTACAGCAGGAAGAGTACGAATACAATCACACCAAGTCGCTGCCGATTAAGAACGCTCTGCTCGCCAGCGGCATGGCTAGCGAGGAGTTTGCCATGCTCTGGAAAGTGCTATACACCTGGAAAGAAGCCGTTACCGGCACGGGCATGGCGATTGCAAGGCTGGGGCGATGCATTGCCAGCTACGGCAGCACGTTGCAGCAGCGAATTGAGTCGCGAGGCAGACCACCAGTGACGATTAAGCCGCTCGACTACCCATCCACTGCATTTGCCGCACGCAGTGAGGCTGGCAGCTCAGCGGTCAAGGAGATTTGGCACGGACTGAGAAGACTTTCTGAGTGAAGGCTGCAGCTGAACATCTTAGATTAGAAAACATCCTACTTGACGGTTATCAATGCAGAGATTTTATCTGTTTGCTTTTCGTATTTCCTCGTGGAACGCTTTCACCAGTCGCTCGTGCTTCTCGTGCAAGTCTAGATGCGACGACTGGGTGCGAATCCCTTGGGCAGACCGTCCCACATTTCGGAACAGCCTGTTCCTTAGTGACACTATTCGGTACTTCATTTAAATTTTTCAAATTTGTTTAACCATCCGTTCAACTGCCTAAATCGAAAAATAATTTGGTCTGAATCATCAAAGAGCTTCATCGGAAGCATTGTAAATCGGAGAAGATAATCATAAGACCATTTAAATGTGGAGAATGTAACATGTTTTCTAAAAATTATCCAAAACTTGTTAAGATAGCGTTCATTAATTGATATGCTTGAAAGATATGCTAGATATGAAAAGAAAGATATGCTGATAATCTAGATAACTTTCATAGAATTCAAGGTAAATTGTTCTTTGACCAGTCTCAATTGGCTTGCCGAACATGTTACTATTGGTACAACCCCAGAGTACCTTCTTCTTGGGTGAATATAAAATTTATAGTATGACGGATGTCATTAAAGTGGTTTTTGGATAATTGTTTACTATTTTTTAGATTACTAACTCATGATAATCTTGGGCAATCCAATAAGTCACGGTGTGTTTATCCGCATATAAAACCCACTTCCAGGATAGGCTCTACAGAAACTCGCCTGACACCTTTTATTGCTGCCGTGCTCTTCTATCTAGAACATTTCTACGAGTATCGAGGTTGGATATGCTACTCCATAAGCTTGCAACAAGGCCGAGCTCCACCGGTACTGCGATTCCGTGTATTAGGGATGCCCAGCACATGCCCATATCGTCGGCAACTGCAGCAATTTGTGCAGGCAATCGTTTCAGGTCCAGCTGCCAATCACATCACTTCCGCTGAGCTCTGTGAGACGTAGTGATGTCGTAAGCACATTCCCTAGTCAATGGTTGAGACAAATACTATAGTTATTAACTCAGCCAACAGTAGAATATCGACCGTAGCAAATAATAATAATAATAATAATGCACTTGATAAAGCACCTTCAGAGAACGCAATATCTTCCTAGTTGCTACGTAAGAAGTATGAGCAACAAGCAGGTTCAACATATAGTAGTCCTGAATAATCACTATTGGCTGAGCAAGCCATTATGCGTAAAAGTCTGTGTCATTGGCTTCTCTAAAGGAGCACGTTCTTACTAATCGCAGTTTATGAGGGTTTGGAAGCGTTCATATGGTATAGGTGCAAGCGATACCCAGCCGACAAGTAGTGAAATGCCGCCATGTCCGAGCTCCACTGGCTACCTACTAAGCATGAAATCGATTTCGAGATCCTTCGTCTGGCTCCATTCACTCCCTCATACCAGCTGATCTGACTGATCTCACCTAATTGTCCATGTCGTTTGCACCAGTTCATAAGCATCGGGGAATATCTCAGCGACTAGCACTAAACTGAAATCCTTTTTGTATGCACTCTACGAATAGACATAAAGATACTGATGTTATGTTAATGGCTGACAGGAATTTCTCGTTTTGTTGTTCTATGTGGCCTAAAGATTCTACCAAGGCCTGAACAAAATGTCTAAAGGAAGGGTGAACTAAACGAGGATGTAAGTCTTAGACACGAGCTTTTGGTCTACTGCCTGACCGGTTATATATATATATATATATATATATATATATATATATATATATATATATATATATATATATATATATATATTATATATATATATATATATATATATATATATATATATATATATATATATATATATATATATATATATATATATATATATATATAAGAGTTATTTGTGCATCTAGGAATATATATATATATATATATATATATATACCTAGATGCACAAATAACTCTTTTTTCCCTGCATAGAGATTAAGAGATTGGAGAGTTCCTGTAGCACAATTTTCCGTGCATGAGCTTTTTGCAGCAGTGCTGCATTAAAGTAAAGAGCATTTGTGAGTATTGTCGAGCTCTTTTCTGATATCTTTTGTTCGCCATCTGCTTTTGGTAGTCATCTGAGACTACGATTAAGTAGTTCTTTCGAATAATAAAGCTCTTTATACTGACCAGGAAGTCAGCTTTCGCACGCGCAACTCTTCAGCTCTGCCAGGCCGAGTGAAAAGTGAGTGTCACGTTCGCAGCATTGGTATAACCCTCGTCAAGCGTCTTAGCAAAACACGGACAATGTTATTCGCTTACTGAATAGATTGGGGGTTTCTAACTTGAACTAAAGACTTAACCATTGGCTCATTCACAGCCTCATGTATGTAGCCATACAAGATCCTTCGCGTCTATTACACGGCTAGTAGGGGGCAATAAATGATTATCTGTAGCAGGACTAGAAAGCACCACCAGGGCGTGAAGTGCATGAATCGACGCCCTAGGCTGCTAACATATTCTTAATCATCGGCTTGTTAAAGTGATTTTCAGACTTCATTCATCTTTGCCGACTGTGTTTGCTTAGCCTATAGACGAACTAAGAACGACCAGAACATCGCGATAGGATGACTATCGCAATAAATCAATGCAAACGACGACCAAACCTTCGACAAACCAATTTATGAGACACATGCGTAGCACAGTGCCAGTCTTGCTTAACTTCAGCGCGCATAAGAACTGCTCGAGTGAACAAATCTATCCTCGAGCTGTGAACGAGGGGTGCAGCAGTGCGACGAGATAGCAAGAGCTTATGCGAGCAAGGGGGGTTCAACAGTCAGCTGTAGAATTTCTGCTTATCAATTTGGTCTGCTATCCGTACGAGCGGCTGATTGATGCCAGCTGGCCTCTCAACCTCTGCGATAACTCAGTCCATAAAGGTTTCTCGGTAACCTTGTTGGGATTTAAGATGGACCGGGCTGCTCATCGGTTATCGAGTGACGGTAGTCCTTACCGAAGCGACCCACAGTGCCTAGGGCAATGCCACTAAGCTCTTGCCCTATCGTCTCGGCTAGCCGTTTAAGAATAGAGCGAAGCTCGCTCAATGCCGCCGATGCCACCGCCGCCAACCGTTTGACAGCTGCCGGACTCGTTTCCGTTAGAACGGGGAGTTGGGCGAACATTCACGCCAGTCATCGACGGCCACCAGACAGCGAGAGCCAGCTTGCGGCAGAATTCTGTGGAGCTTCTGATTACGGTCGTATAGCACCCGTGGCTCGCGTTTCGTGCGTGCGCACATGTGTGTGTGTGTATGTGTGTGTGCGTGCGAGCGTGTATGTGTTTGCATGTGTGTAACAGAGTGTGTGTGTGTGCGCGCGCCCGCCTGCCTGCCTTAGTGCGTGCGTGGGCGTGTCTCGGCGAAAGTTTTCGAGGAATGTGGGGATTGAACTGAACTAGATGCGCAGCAGCATTATGCACTTGCTAATGAAGTTCAGTAAAATCTTAATTTTGTGTGCAGTGTTTGTATCTCAGTCCAATTCGTACCACAAGCTCACGTCGGCATAGTAACGGTAAGCAGGTTGGTGCCTGAAACGATGTAACCGTTGCTACCTGCTTAGTGTGCCTAGACGCCCACCAAATCGAATTCGGCAATTGGTGACGCCGCTTTGTAAGCAACAGAGTACGCCTCCACCGCCGATCGTATGGCATTCACCTTGGCGTCCGAACAGGGACCTGTCAAACTGCACGTAGATTATCAACATGTGAAATCTCACCCGTAGTGGCTTGCTAGTTTTACATTCCCTGAATTAATTGTAGGCGTGAAGTTCGAGAGTACGTGCTTCCATGAAAATTTCAGAATAGGGAAATGTACGTAAGCAAACCGGATGAACCGCCTGTGCTATAAACCTCTAGTAATTAGCGACATTATTTCTATAAATGGTCTCAACCTGGTCACCTTGACTGAAACTTGGCTAAAATTGGTAAACTGTCTGACAATTAAAGACGCTACGCCGGCTGGTTTCTCATTATTTAACACCCCTAGATTAATCAAGCTGGAAGTGGAGCTGCTCTTAGCATTTCCTCAAAATTCGAATTCAAGCCATTGGCATTAATCTCAAAGCAGTTTTTAAAATTGATTGTCTTGATTTAACCCAACAACCAGCTACCGATGATTGTAGTAGTCTTTCGCCCACCAGGTAACAAGTCCTCTCAGATTTCTCTGATCTCATTTCAATTGTGCGTGCGTAAAATCGGTCGTTTCTCTTTATGGGTGATTTCAACAATCACTTTGATAACTTATCTGACGCCTTCACCACTGAATTTCGTGCATTGACTGGCTCATTGTCTCTTGCAGTTCACGTGCATGACCCTACTCACATCAAGGGTCACAAATTTTACCAATTGTATTAAGCAACTGCACTTTGTCATCACCAATTATAACCAAATTCTGCTTATGTGACCACTTGCAGATCTCATTCAGTCTGCAATGTGTGCCCTTGTCATCCACCTCTAAAATCACCAGTGAATCGCTAGACCTCAAGACATTTGAAATCGATGCTGTCCGTGCGAGAATATCTGCCTTGCCTCTGCTGCTCAGCCCCCCTTCCGAAATATCATCGTAGATTGCTACAACACGACACGAGCTGCTATAGTCGACGAGTTTGCATCTCTAAGCTCCCTGTCCGAGCTCGCCCAGATGGCCTATGGTTCACCACGAACATTAAACTGGCCAAGTCTAATAAACGCAAGCTTGAAAAAGCGTACAACACATCAGGACTGACTGTCTATCGACAGGCATACTAGGAGTATTGTAGGTCGTAAAATCAATCCTAGGAAAGACCAAGTCTAGCTTCTAAAAGAACAGTTGAATCACAGTTGCACAATCCAAAATGCTGATGTCGACGATCAATCATCTCAACGGCTCCCAGGTTAGCTCCTTACCTAATGATTCTTGTGAGGATCTAGCTGATAGCTTCTCAAGCTTCTTTGTCCAGAAGATAAACAAGGTCAGAGAATCCATCCCTACGACGGTAGTATCAATATTAGAATGCTTTCCCTCAATTGCTCTCAGTACCTTAATGTCTAAATTCAAGGTGGTCACTGTTGACCTCGTCCCGGAGTACCTATCCCAATCAAAGACGACAACTTGTCCTTTAGACCCGAATCCGACTATCCTGCTTCTACGATGCACCCATCTACTTCTGCCATGCATAACTAAAATCATCAATATTGCATCAGCCTCAAGTTATATCCCAACACCTCTCAAAGAGGCTTTAGTCAGGCCACTGTTCAACAAAGCAGCACTATACCAAGAAAACTTGAGCAATTACCGCCCAGTCTGCCTTCTATAATTCCTATCAAAGACAATGGAATGAGTCATGGAAGACCAGCTGACTTCATATATTGAAACTTCACACTTTGCTAGTAAGTTCCAGTCTGGCTTTAGAGCTAATCACTCCACAGAATTAGCATTACTTAGGGTGAACAACGACTTACTTAGGAATGAAGACAGAGTACAGTGTGTCTGCTGGTTTTGCTCCATCCTTAGGCAGCTTTTGATACAATCGATCATTAAGTCCTTCTTGGCCGCCTCTCTTCTTGCCTGGGCCTCACTGGCAGTGCTCTGCAACTATCCAGGTCCTATCTCAGCGAAAGACTCCAGAGAATTGATGTGAATGGACAAAGATCATCCGAGGAACCTCCAAAATATGTGGTACCTCAGGGCTCCATGCTTGGTCGTGCTCTTTTCACAGTTTATAATCTTCCTATTGCCGGTGTGATATCTGAGCACAATGTATGCTTTACTTCCATGCAGATGACACTCAGTTGTACTTTTCCTTTAATCCCTGCCAGCATTCTAGCGTATCGAATTCTCTCAAATTCCTTGCAGCATGCATTGATTCCATTCCCAAATTGATGGCGGCAAATTTTCCCGGATTTGATGATAATAACAATAATAATAATAATAATGCACTCGATAAAGCACCCTTAGAGAACTCAATCTCTTTGTAGGCGCTTTACGTTTGCTGATGATAAAGCAAACGTATTAGTTATGAGAAAACGAGGTATGAGTCAGAAATTGAAATGGCTAATGCTCAAAATCGGCTCTGTCAGCATATCTCCTGTTGAATTGGCACGAAACCAAGGTGTCACGTTCCATTGTGACCTATCTTTAGGTAACCATATCAGGTCCACATTCAAGTCTGCCTACTTTCACCCACATAACATTGCTGAAATTCCTGATTGTATAGACCTGGGTACTACATTTAAGTTGGGCCATGCATTTGTGACATCCCGTCCTGACTTATGCAACTCACTACTTGCTGATCTACCGGCCTGTGCAATCAGGTGCCTACAGCCGGTTCAAAACTCTGCAGCTAGGCTTGTTTGCCGTGAGTTTTGCAATTGCCACATCTCACCACTTTTCGCCGATCTGCACTCGTACAGTTCAAGCACGTCGGCGACTTTAGGGGTTTGTCTCTCACTTTCAGGTCCCTTCAGTCTTTGGCTCCTGCCTATCTATCAGATGTACTGCCCCACCAAGGCTGTGCAACGTACCACTCGCTTTTCGGAATCCAACTGTTTACCTATACCTCGTACACACCTCAAATCCTTTGGAGACCGTGCCTTTAATTTGTATATCCTTAAAGCTTGGAACTCAGTTTCTACTTCCGTCACGATTTCCATGACTTGACCACATTTAAAAAGAAATTAAAAACTTACCTATTCACGACAGATTTTAGTGGATCCCTGTGATTCGTTCTTTATGTGTTTCCGATTGCTGGCATTATGCACGCTGGCCCTAACCCCCCTGTCATGCTGACTCTGTGCATATCACCCCTTACCATGCTATTCTTGTTGTTTATGGAGCATGCCAATACTAACCATTCAATCATGCTTCTTTTGCACCGTAAAAAGCACATAAAAAGAGATTGAGTTCTCTGAGGGCACATGTTCAAGCGTGTCATTATTTTGTTATTATTATTATTTAATGTCTGTAAATATGGAGTAGATCAAGAAGTTGAAAACCAGCCTGGAGCGAAGGCTCGGCAGCATCTGCCCACTCCACAGCCAGCTATTTTGCCTCGGCTGTGCATTGTCTCAGAACTTGCCGGTTACAGCTCTCCGAACATGGTGCTGCGTTTTTCCGGTGAAAAGCCTGAATACAGGGAGTATAAATCGCATGTTCAGAGCCTCGGTTGGGACGACTCCATTAAATTTTGCCACTTTGGTCCGCACGTAGAAGGGTCGATTCAGTCAACTTGCATGGACAAGAGAAACAATATTCCGTTCATGAAATTCAGTTCCTTCGTTTTCACCACTAAAAAACTTACAATACATGTCTAGCTCAGTGCACCAGGTTAATGTGATCAAATCCTACGGCCCACTATTAGGATAGGAGAGAGAGAGAGTGAGAAGAAATGGATAGCTATATGGCCAAGAAAATGATCTCTACTTTCGGCGGCCTAATGTATGGTTAATCTACCAAAGGGCACCTTAAATATTTTTACTTTTCAGAACTCAGATAAGATCAGCTTTACTGTGTCTGAAATGATCTGCGAATGCAGAAGTTTTTCGTGAAAAGAGATGGCCTGGGCCAGGTATGATCTCGTCCAGAACTGTTTTCTCGCAGTCCTGCCAGATCACACGAGTAGCTTGAGAGCATTGCAGGTGTATTTATAATTGCAGCAGACTGCTATGGCTGGACCTAGTTGTTGATGACCCATCCGTGACCATCGTCACTGACGTCACTGTTTCGCTTGAAAATGCTGCTTACGATGCCCTCGAAAAAGGCTGCGTAACTCACAATCAGTGAATATGCAGGCACCAGGAGCCTAGTGCAGCAGTCGTGCAGCTTAGGGCTGCTGGCGCACTCGAGTCTTAGTACTTAGCCATCAAAAGCTGCCATGATGATCTCTGTGTGCTCTTTGAGAGTGACCACAATTTTCTCTGGAAACCTTATGTCAATAATGTACTTATGGCCAGAGCAGAAGTGTGGTAGAAATTCTCCTCTAGTCAGGCGGCTGTAGTGTCCTATAGAAAGCCACAGCCAGGTCAGTACGGCTTGTAAAGTGGCTTTAACAAGATGGCAAATACCTCATTGTATTGACGAAGAACCCAAAAATAGCTCTAATGGCAAAACGAGTGGGCTAATGTTCTGCACTGCCCACTGTCAGCATTCCTTCTCTTCTAACGCCATGTCCGGCAAAAACGCTTAGGCTTCAGCCCCTGATCTCCCCATCTATACCTACAGAACCGATTCGGCTTCCGACGTTGGTTATGAGCAATCAACTAATAGGTGCTATACCTTGTCGAGGCTTGCCTGGACATCGGGCTAGCCCAGACACAGCTGTAAGCGCCAGGTCAAATAAACCGACAAACCAACAAAGCGACGAAAAAATTATCGCTGGGGTGTGTACACGAACAGTAATGTCAAGCGCTGTAGAGGCTATCACTAGGTCGATCGCGGCTGAGGTATTGTTCGCGGCCCTGGGGTCGGCAAGGGTAGGCGGCGGCCTAGTAGCCGAGCAACACCTACATTGGGGCATGCGTTTCTGACCAGTACGTAGTGGTGACTTAGTCTCATCTGGACAGAGCCTGGTCGGGGGCCGCGTTCAAACATAGCCGCTGAATAGCACACGTGTGGCGGGAAGCGATGCCGACCGAGTGGCAGTTCGGTAGTGAAGGAAGTGCCAGTTGGCCTCGGTCGTTAAGTCGCCGAGTTTCGCGATCGATTAGAGTCGTTGATGTGCAGGTTTCGCGTCGAGTCAACGGTCAGAGTCACCAATCATTGGTCGTAGTTGGTTGGTCACCGAGTTGTGTTGTCGAGTCGAGTAGTTGCTCTTGACACAAGATTGCGTCATGCGTCTAGTCGTCATTTTGTCGTAAGGTTGCATGTCAAGTCAACGATCAGGACGACACCAATTTGTAGGAGCTCGTACGAACGATGGCGGCGTGACGAAGAACAAAGCCTCCACAACCGTGTGGTGGTGACGACGATGACTACGGCTGTATTGCATGATGGCGAACGCAAGCGTGCTAGCGTACATACGAACGTAATAGCCGTTGTGGAAGTAGCTCCGGAACGTGAAGAGAAAAGAATATAAAAAGGGTGAACAGAGAACGAATAGCGTCTACGAAGGCTGGTGGAGAAGCAGAAAGAAGTTCGCTGCAGGGCTATAGGGTCACACGACCGAAGTTGACCATTTGCAACGATATTAGACTCAGTCAGCCAATATTGTCCAACTGCAGGGCGTAATGAGGCTGTATGCTTCGAGCCCATTGGCAGGGCTGATAGGTGTGAGTTCGGCTTTGGTGGAACAATATTGCGGCCAAACCACGTCCACAATGTTTGAGCCCCACAGAGACCTGCGTTACCTTAGACGAACTAAGTCTTAATTCCTTTTGATGAGTTACCGCTGAATTAGTCTTGATTAAATAGCATGGTTTAGCAATATAATGGTTCATTTATTGTGGGTCTAGTTCAGCCCAGATGAGAATCTTGGCGGACGACAACCTATCTCTAGGTGCTTTACATTTGCTGCTAAGGAAACGTTATTGAATGGTCAACATGTCGTTGGTTGGAAATCTGGGGCTAGTACCATTGTAACAGCCACGCACACCCTAGCAACCTGTCTGAGTACCCTAATAATGGCGAGCCTACCAGCAGCACCACAGTTGTTTATCCTATCCTATCCGAGGTCGTCGACAGCTCAAACTGCATAGAATGCACACAGGGGCATAGCTATACTAGTTCATCAATTGAGGCCACATTGTGCTTACTTTATTGATATACAATGTACATATAGCATCCCAATTTGTCATGTTAATGAAGGTCAAAAACGAATGGAACTTCCGCGTTCCTATAAAGATACGATACTGTCACACTGCTGCACTAATTCATTCAACGGATTCAGGGGTATTGCAAAGCTGATTGGCTACTTGAGCTCCTGAAGCCTAAACAGACAGTATCTAGTAAGCATGTGAGCTTTGTTTTTATTAAGAAGATTGTTTTATGTTGCTGAGTCATAAGCATATGTATGCATCCAACTACTTTAGCGCAGCATGAGGCACAGATGCCATTTTTAACAAAGCAAACGAGCTCCTCCTCGTGATAGTAAAATGCAATCACTTCGCCGATAGACGATACAGCATCTGCGACTCAAAATGCTAACTAAATTTTATTTAATTGGACTCGTCTCATTTGCTAGCTGACGCTTTTTGTGTTCTTCAAACTGCACTCTGCTAACATTATGCATTTAGCACACATCGTGTCTAAACGAGCCTTTTCTGCCTTTAAATGTAGCGGCAGCATGTAACACCGGCAGAGACCACAGTGATTGATGGCACACAAGACCCCGGGTGCCAGCAAAGCATGTTAGTGCTACTACACTGGCCAGCATATCTGCCAACACACAATTCAAAAGAGTGTCTGAGAGATGAGGCGACCTGATGTCATTCAGAGGACTTGCTCAAACCATTTGCATACAATAGCTAGAGTCATCTTAGAGAAAGTATCAAATCAGCAGGCTGATATAGCTTTCGGACCTCTTTTCAATACATTAGTTTCAATCTTTCTTTTCCAAATCCCCCTTCTGGCTTCTGGCTCACTTCCTCGACTTCCTCAGGGGTCCGTCTCCTGGTGACCTTTTAAATATACATGTCGAGCCCCTGGGCTTTAGCAATTGGTAAGGTGTTAGCTATTAGCGACCCAGATCATAAGTTTGAGTCCTGCAGTGAGCAACCCTTTATCGCTCATTGCAACTGCGGTAATAGTCATTAAAGGCTCTTCTGCCACCTTATAAACGAGGCTGTTAAATCAGATCAGCTAGCACTTAAAACTTTTCTTGCAGCGGATAGCCACTTGTCCACATACTTGTGAAACTAGTCCCTCTAATCATGGCTGCTTGAGTCATGTATTCGGTATCAGTGAGCGAAGGTACGACTGGCGTTGGCAGTGCCCGACCGCAATCAGTACAAATTATAAAAACTTTGAGTCGACGTGCTTAACGTCTGGCTCTGTATTTCTACGGCCGAAAACGTCAAATCCTTTGTCACAGAACCAGCACATGACTGAGCACATGACAATCCAAAAATGCCGTAGCTACCATCTATTGAATGGTATGTATTCGGAGTACGGGAGCGAATTAAGGCAGCACGTAGCACCGGTGCAGCACGCTCGCGTACGACTGCTGCATTGTTTGCATGCTAATCGCTTCTTGGTCGTGGCTGCACGGCAAGATAGGAACGTGCAAACCGGAAAGCTGTTAAACCCTTAGCAGTTGTTGAGGTAAGAATAATCCTGACTGCGATTCATTATCTTTGCCTTCCTAAATTTTCACAATGTTTCGGCCAGTAGGCCTACTGGCTTGTGCCCGTGAAGTCTGGTACTGCTCATCACAACCAAGGTCGTGGGCTTGAATCCGGCAGCCGGTGATCCTGTATTGCCAACTGCAAGTGGTCTTCATAGCCATTAAGGCACTTCTGCCGCTATACAGATATTTATATTTAACCAAATGTGCCAGCCGTTATTAGCTCATACGGCGACACCTTTGGTCCGTAAAATACCTAACCGGCGTTAAATAAAAATTACTTCCGCCTATTCTTCCGGGTAAGTGCCAAGTGGCGCAGGTCGACGCTGATGTTTGATTTACTTGAGCTAGGCCAGCACATTTGCCGTCTATCCAAGCAGGAACGATTGAGAGGTCAATCCGCCTGAAGAACTTAGCAAGTGTCCAGCCACTTGACAGTACTGTGGCACGTGGCGTCAGCATACAGATTGAAGGGCCACCGAGCCACCGATCTCAGGCCTGAGCAACTTGCGTTATTTGAAAGCCAGCCTCGTTTTCAGAGGAGACGGGCTGTTGGCCCTGCACATCCGTGCAGGTCCCTGAGCGTAGGTACTACTCTAGCAATGCGCTCTTTGCTTCTTTCTCGGGCTTCTGGGAAGTATGCAGTCGACAAATTCGAACTCTCACACGTGACAAATCTACACTCTCCAGCCTCTCGCCTTCCGCAACCTCAAGTCTGCTTTCCTGTCGCTCTTACGTCCGTTCGGATGTGCGGAGCAAAACAAGACAATATACTTTGCATGGGTATGGGCAGGGCAGGGAGTACAACATTTAGGGCAGCCTGTGGCGGTGGGATTGAATGGCTGCGCTGTACTCGCAAGCTAATCACATATACCATTCAACAGTCGCTACAGGCATTGCGGCTGCAATAATCTCTCTGGGCACTGCCGTCGAGACAGCCGTCGTTTCGCTGGCAATGGCGGACTGCGTCCGTCGCGTGCCGCAGCCGTTCGCTCGCTCGCTCATGCCCAGTGGCCGCTTGGGAGTGAAGTCAACGTCGGCTCTATTTGTGTCCGTAAGAAAATAAAGGATGATAAAAAGTAAAGTTAGCGATTGGTCAATCGGTTGCAATGCTGGTGCTTTGCTCAGTCGCCAAAGCGATTCACGAGTCTCGATTGCACTAGCAGACGGCCTACTTATGGCCGGTGAGGAGGTTCAGGAAGTGGTCCGGGGAAATAACGCCTTCGTCCTTGTGTTGGTAAACATTGTCTTTCTGCTTGCCGCTTCCTAATTGCTGCTGCGAAGCGTGCAGCTGGTCGCGGCTCCGGCCGGACTGGTTGGCAAGCGGCTGCTTTCCCCGAGCCCTCCGGTGCTGCTTGGTCGTGGTGCCGTATGCCTTCGCGACGGTCACGTGACGAGACACCTGCGAGGCGTCGTTTTGGACTTGCCGTAGCCACTCTTGGAAGAAGTCGTGCAGCAATCCAACCTCTTTACTTCCCAGCCAGATGTTGAGTGCTACCTCTGTATCTTTGATCTTCGCTCTGTAGTGTTCCACGCAGGTGTCGTACGCACTGGCGGCGGATGACATTAGACGTAGCGATATCTCGTGCGCTTTCTCCTCCCACTCGTCATCGAAACTGGCCGTATGACGGGACAAGCCAGCCCATATTTTCATCCGGAAGTTGTCCGGCACCGCCTGCTCCTGTATGCAGCCTCGGATGAAGGCGTGCTCACATAGGCACTTGCACAGCTGCTCGTACTCCTGGTATAGATTGGATATGGCGCTCTTCGCCTCCAGCGGAACTATCTGCCGGTAGTCATCGAAAGCGACGATCCGACCGAGCGGCCGGTCCCTGGTGATGGACCTCGTGATAATTGTGATCGCTTTGCACTCCATCTGCTCTTTCCATCTTTTCAGCTTCTCCTCCCGGATATTACATTCGACTTCCGACACGAAGCTCGCATGGTCGTGGCCCATCGCTGCCCAAGAAGTTCAAGCAAGCTGCCTATAACTGTGAAATAAGCTCAGCGTGGCCGGCCTTACTAAACCGCACGTAGCCACACCAAATAAAGCCAAACGAATGGGCAAAATCCTGCTTTCTGCACGTCTCAGCTAGCACGTCGCTGCTCGTTTGTGACGCAGGTGCATTGTTTCGCTGTTTCGCGCTCTCGCCGCTGCCGCCGAATTCAATATTTCCCGCTAAGAGCGCTATGCGAACGTAGTCTGGCGAGCTGGCAGCGTTTCTAGTCCGGTCTTGCCCACCGGCGGCCGTACGCGCCGTTCGTGTGCTTGGTGGTAGTCCACCCGATAGAACTCGCTCTGTACGTCGCGAGTATTGCTAGACAGGGACGGAAGTGGAGACGGCTCGGTCCGTGGTGGCTGCTGCAGTTTGACCCTGGGGCTCCTTCATAGCCGCTATCCGAATTGCATCCGGTCTGACCCCGTATGAGCGGATCCTGACTACGATTCCTTGATCCAGAGGATCACCACGCGAGCACGCTGCTGACACAAGCAGGCATGCATAAACTAAGACTTACTAGACTCAATGGAAAGAAATTTGTGTGTAGCAATAAATGAAAAAACTGGCCATTTCAAAACAGGAGCTTTTATGGGCACTTTACCGTCATCGGGATCATAAAAATATCTACAACTTCAAATGAAAGCAACGATTACCGCGTGAAAATCGGCACATGCCTTGGAGAAATAGCTACCTAAGTGCCAACGAATCGCACGTAGCACTTCACTCAGAGCGTGGCCATCCTTGATGTCAGCAAGGCCACAATCCTCTAAGACGCCTGATAGCCCACATCAGTAATATAATAATAATAATATTGCACTTGATAAAGCGCCCTCGGAGACCTTAATCTCTTTCTAGGCGCTTTACATTTGCTGCAAAGTGATATGCAATAGAATAGTAAGTAAAATCATGCTTGAAAAACAAGCAAAATAAATAATATGGTTAGGGGTTACATGCACAGGGTCAGCATGCAAATGTGGTTAGTGGCAGCATGCACAGTGTTAGCACCCATAAGCACATCAATGACGAATCACAGGGACCCACTAAATGCTGTCCTAAATAGGTGTGTTTTTAAGTTTCTTTTAAATGTGGTCAGGTCATGGAATGTTCTGACGCAGGTCGGGAGGGAGTTCCAGGCTGTGGGAGCATACGAGCTAAATGCACGGTCTCCAAAGAATTTAAGGTTTGTACGAGGTATTTCCAGACTGTTGGATTCCGAAAAGCGGGTGGTACGATGCTTGGCCTGATAGGGTAGTATATCTGAAAGATAGGCTGGAGCCATAGCATGAAGAGACCTAAAAGTGAGTGACAAAACCTTGAAGTCAATCCGTTGCTTGACTGGTAGCCAGTGCAGGTCGGCGAGAAGTGGAGTAATGTGGCAACTGCGACGCTCACGACAGACAAGCCTAGCTGCAGAGTTTTGCACCAGCTGCAATCGCCTGATCGCACATGCTGGTAGGCCAGTAAGCAGTGAGTTGCAGAAGTCGAGACGAGATGTCACGAATGCATGGACCAGCTTGGAGGTGGTATCCTTATCTAAACAAGCTCTAATCTTATCAATGTTATGAAGCTGAAAATAGGCAGATTTGACTGTGGAGCTGATGTGGTCGTCTAACGAGAGGTCGCTTTGGAATATGACACCTAGATTTCGAGCTGATTCAACTGGAGATATTCTGTCAGAGCCAATTTTGAAAGTCAGCCTTTCCAATTTCTGAATCACACTGGGTTTGCCCATAACTAGTAAGTTAGTTTTATCATCGCTAAGTTTTAGAAAATTTGCTGCCATCCATGATCGGATGTCATCAATGCATGCAGGTAGTGAGTTGAGTGAATTTGAGGTGCTCGAAGGCTGGGAGGGATCAAAGCAAAGGTACAATTGAGTGTCATCCGCATAGAAGTGAAAGCCTAGATTATGCTTGGCAATCACATCAGCAAGAGGGAGAGTATAAACCGTGAAAAGAACCAAATCCAGCACAGAGCCCTGAGGTACTCCATATTTTAGAGGTACTTCAGATGATCTTTGTCCATTCATGTCAACACTCTGGAATCTCCCACTGAGATAGGATCTGAACCACTGCAGAGCATTGCCAGTGATGCCCAGGCGAGATGAGAGGTGCTCTAGAAGTACTTTGTGATCGATGGTATCAAAAGCTGCTGAAAGATCGAGCAAAACAAGAAGAGACACTCTACCCATGTCTGCATTCCTAATTAGGTCGTTGTATACCCGAAGCAATGCTGACTCTGTGGAGTGATCCTCCACACAGTAAAGCGCTACAAAGAAATGATTCTCTAGAAAAACAGCACAATTTTTTAGCGAGTGCTCTCCTAAATTAGCCTTGACTTAAAAGCGCAGCGAATCCTCAAAAACCCTCGCTCCTACTAGAGCATGCGATGTTTTGGCGAAACGGAACTACCAGTATGACCCTATAATGCCGCCTCGTCAAGCACACAGGCCAGAACCGAGGGCTAACAAAGAGAAGTGTGAAATTCAGGTAGCCCTGTCGCACAGCCAAACAGCTGCCGTTCATTATGCTACATTGCAGAGGATCTGAGGCATCTTGAAATGCATCGCTGCACGCATATCGCTGCACGAATAATACCTATAGATGAGAAATATAAGCCCAGCCCCTCAGCTGCTTTGACCCGGCATGATCCCTGGTCTACTCGTTTCGAGCGATGCCAAGTGCTGTTAGCCGGGTCGAGATCAGTTGCCACAGAGGACTTTTTTTGGCTAAGCTGATGTAAGAGGCTCATTCATATGGCGGCATAAGAGCTTATGGTTTAATTTAATTGATGACACTGCCCCTGATCGTTGTACGAACAGGCTGTGACACTCGATGCGGTAGGCAGTCGGGACGTGCCATTGGTGATTGTTATGACAAGGTAATGGGGGGCACTCCGTACGGCGAGAGAGGCGATGAGAGTCGTGTTTCGCCCTGCTCGGTGAGTGGTGAAATAAACCGGTGGTGTTGCTCGTCGCCTAGCGTTCTGTGCTGCTCGCGACGATCACTCAAGCTACAGAGCCTTCATGGCTATTGCGACCACTCGCAGCGGTCGATATAGAATCGACTAATGCAAGACTCGAACTCACGATCCGGGTAGTAAAGAGCTAGTGCAAAGATGCGTGAGGTAATGCGACGCAGATCCGGACAAAGTGTGGGCGTGTCGTCGCCGTCACGTGGTTCCACCCCCCCCCCAGCCGACGTTCCGTTCGCCCGACGGTCGAGCTCCTTGCCGGCACGTCGCGCGTTCCTTGCTGCACAATTCACTTTCTGCCTTTGCGTGCTATCCACTCTCTTCTCTCTCTTAACACCACGTGCTCTAGAGCAGCACGCGTGACGGCCGCTATATCATATAATGCAGCCACCGTCGACAACGCCACGACACGCTTGTGGGGGTTCGCTCTTCGTCGCACCGCCATCACGCGCCCACGAGCTCCGTACAAAAGTACTATCTGCTATCCCGATAAGCTTTCGCCTGTGCTGTATCGTTTTGCTATTCAAGATCGTGGGAAAAGAGTTCGCCTGTAGCGTGATCTAGTGTGGTTATTTTTGTAATAAGTATGCGAGCAGGAAGACAACTCAAAAACCGTGTCGTATCGTGCGTCTTTATGAAAATCAGACAACAAGCTAGCACATGTTACTAAGTTCACCAAAACGCCAACTGTAAAAACCTAGGTGCTAGATAAACTGCCGAGCGGGCGCCATACAGCTGCTGGCCGTGGTTGGGGTGCTGACATTTCCTCCTGGACGTTTCCCCCAGACATTTCCCACCTGAACATTTCAACACCGGACTTTTCCCCAGGTGTAAGATAATCCCACGGGTGTATGGTTTACGGTTTCGGTCTTAGAGTTTAGAGTTTAAGTTTTTTAGAATTTATTGTTTAGGGTAAAGTGCTTAGGGTTTAGCGTTTAGGGTTTAAAGGTTTAAGGAAGGTTTAGGGTTTATAATTTAGGATTTTTGGGTTTAGGGTTTAGCGTTTAGGGTTTAGCGTTAAGGATTTAGGATTTAGGGTTTAGAGTTAATGGTTTTTAGGTTTTAGGGTTTAGGGTTTTAGGGTTTAGTGTTTAGGGTTTAGGTTTTACGGTTTTACGGTTTAACGGTTTTACGGTTTTACGGTTTTAGGGGTATAGAGTCTGAGGGTTTAGGCTTTAGAGTCTAGGGCGGGCTGCACCTCCGCCGCCTAAATTTACCATTGCTCGTATTCCGCAATTTTATTAGTGCGTCTTAGGGCGTAACTAGATATCTTGAGCTCGAGATATACTTAGTAGATCTACAAAGCTTAGCGCTAATTTGTGGGAACACGAGGCACACCGTAGGGCGCCCCTGCTTTGACGAGTACTAACAAGAGCCTGGCGGCGTTGAGCGGGACTGATCTCCGCGGGACCGAACTGTGTGGCTCGCCGCTGTCGCAGCCGCTGCAACCGCCGCCACCGCTCGATCCATTAGCAAACATCTTTCCAATCCATCCATTCTTCTAATTATACTGAGTTGATTTTATTTTAATAAAGAGGAAACTTCATTTAATCATGTATACATTTATGTAAATATAAATATGTATTCTTAGCTATACATTCATCAAAATAGGGGGAAATGTCCTGCCCCGTTGCGGGAATGTATGGGGTGAAATGTCCTAGGGTCCACCGGCAGGGAAATGTCCGGGGGAAACGTCCAGGAGGGAAATGTTCGATAATCCCACCAGGCCAAGCATCGTACCGCCCGCTTTTCAGAATCCAACAGTCTACCAATACATCGTACAAACCTCAAATCCTTTCAAGACCGTGCATTCAGTTCGTATGCTCCCAAGGCCTGGAACTCCCTCCCAACTTGCGTCAGAACATAATAATAATAATATTGCACTTGATAAAGCGCCCTCAGAGAACTTAATCTCTTTCTAGGCGCTTTACATTTGCTGCAAAGTGATACGCAATAGAATAGTAAGTAAAATCATGCTTGAAAAACAAACAAAATGAATAACGTGGTTAGGGGTTACATGCACTGGGTCAGCATGCAAATGTGGTTAGTGGCAGCATGAACAGTGTCAGCACGCATAAGCACATCGAGGACGAATCACAAGGACCCACTAAATGCTGTCCTAAATAGGTATGTTTTTAAGTTTCTTTTAAATTTAGTCAGGTCAGGGGATGTTCTGATGCAGGTCGGGAGGGAGTTCCAGGCGGTGGGAGCATACGAGCTAAATGCACGGTCTCCAAAGGATTTAAGGTTTGTACGAGGTATTTATAGACTGTTGGATTCCGAAAAGCGAGTGGTACGATGCTTTGCCTGATGGGGTAGTATATCTAAAAGATAGGCTGGAGCCATAGAATGAAGAGACCTAAAAGTAAGCGACAAAACCTTGAAGTCAATCCGTTGCTTGACTGGTAGCCAGTGCAGGTCGGCGAGAAGTGGAGTAATGTGGCAACTGCGACGCTCACGACAGACAAGCCTAGCTGCAGAGTTTTGCACCAGCTGCAATCGCCTGATCGCACATGCTGGTAGGCCAGTAAGCAGTGAGTTGCAGAAGTCGAGACGAGATGTCACGAATGCATGGACCAACTTGGACGTGGTATCCTTATCTAAACAAGCCCTAATTTTAGCAGTCATGAAGCTGAAAATAGGCTGATTTGACTGTGGAGCTGATGTGGTCGTCTAACGAGAGGTCGCTTTGGAATATGACACCTAGATTTCGAGCTGATGCAACTGGAGATATGCTGGCAGAGCCAATTTTGAAAGTCAGCCTTTCCAATTTCTGAATAACACTAGGTTTGCCCATAACTAGTAAGTTAGTTTTATCATCGTTTAGTTAACATCACATAACTTGACCACAGTTAAAAACAATAAATGATCTATTTTATTTTATTTTAACAACTTCAAAACACACCTATTAAGTACACCATTTATTAGGTTCCTTTGATTCGCCCTCCATGTGCTAATGCATGCTGACACTGTGCACGCTGCCACTAACCACATTTGCATTCTGACCCTGTGCATGTTACCCCTAGCCATGTTATTCATGTTGTTTATCAAGCACGATACTACTCACGATTCAATCGCGTTTCTTTTTGCAGCAGATATGGAGCACCTAGAAAGAGATTGAGTTCCCTGGGGGGCGCTTTATCAAGTGCCTTGTTATTATTATTATTATTATAAATGCTGCAGCTCGCTCGGGACCGTCGCCACGCCCGACCGAAATAATCGATTTTGCTCTGAAATGCACAGTTTCAGTGTTGTTACAAACCATCATTGGTATCATGTGTTAATACAAATTTAAGCAATGCGAAATGAATCCTGTACGCTCTTCTCGCGAACTGAAAAGAGCTTGCGTCCATACTATTAGCGTTCGACCTTCGCTCCAGGCTCCATTTTCCAGGCTCGCCGGCCGCGCTCATCGTAGCTCTTTATGAGCGCACGGGCAATCGTAATACCTTAACCGTACGTCTCGTCCTAAACTAATGCGATACGTGCGGAGCAATGCATTGACATTTTTTCCGCTTTAAGTATGCAGAACCATAGTTTTATGGTCGGCGTGGCTGCGTGAGCTGAATTGTGTACTTCTTTCTCTCGGTTCTGGCTTGTGCGCTTGACAAGGCGGCAGCAATATGCATTTTTGTACGTCCCACTACGCCGAAAATCAGCATGCTCCAGTAGCGAAGACTTTGGGGGCAAATAGCAGCCAATTCAAGTGACAGTTGAGTTTGACTGGCTACTATCATTCGGCTAAAGTTAAGTGAGCACAACTAAAACGGTTGTGATGGAAACGCTCAAAATCATCGCCTAAATAACGTGATACATATGTGATCGTCGGTTTTGTACGAGATTGACTATGAGTGCAGTTCGAATAGCTACGTGCCTGTGCCATTCTAAGCGTAGGAATATTTGCTGCCGTTCGAGATTCGTAATTGACTTCCACGCCAACCATTACAGGCTGCATATCATATAGCTGTCACTGGCGACGTTTGCATGTATGCTTGTATATGTCTACTTCTACTCTTGCTTATGTGCATGATTGTCAATTTTTTTCGGCATGTGTCCCCTGACATGACGATAATTACACGGAAGCTTAAAACGCACTTGCTTATTATAGCATTCGGTAGGTCTTTGTGATTCGTCCTTCGTCGCTTGGTAATGCTTTTTATGTAGCATTTACAAAGTTCTTAGATGGAGATTCAGTTCTCTGAGAGTGCTACATAAATGTATTATTATATTATTTCTAGTATAGTTATCATTTTCATTATGTGTAAAGTTGTGCAAACCAGCAACGACGTCTACTCTCCAACTGCCGACTATGGCACATCTTTTTCAGCGGTCCTGAACTGCTACTTCTATGCTACTCACTACCTCAACTGCTCTCCTAACTCTGCTATGCTTCCCACTTTCTCTTTGTTGCGTGAGACGAAGTCTGTTGGCTACCGAATGCGTACCGAAAGCCGCTTAAGCTGTGAGTGCGCTATACAAAACTCTCCTGCGTAACGCCCACATGGTCTTTATGACTTTGTGGAGTTACTGACGGAGATACATTACATTAACTGGCAGCCCGAATGTGCCTTTTCGCAAAGGACGTCGAACACAGCCACAGTGTTTTCCATAGTAGCCAGAAAAGCCCAGTATGTGATCCTTTAAGAAGTTGTTTTACCTGTTGCATCTGGCTTATTTACATAATAACAGTATTATTAATAATAAATTTGATATTGCGCCCCCAGAGAACTCAATCTCTTTCTAGGCACTTTACATTTGCTGCAAAGAAAGCACGTTCAAATGGTAAGTGGTAGCATGCACAGTGTCAGTGCACATAAGCTTATTTAGAACGAATCATAGGGATCCATTAAATGCTGTGATAAGTAGGTGCATCTTTATTTTTTTAATGTGGTAAAGTAAGGAGATGCCATGACCCAAGTCGGGGCCAAGCTTTGGGAGCTTGCGAACTTAAGGCACGGTCTCCAAAGGATTTGAGATTTGTATGGGTGGGTAAACAGATTGAGCTATGGGTGAAAAGATTTAAAAAAGCGTTTGGTATAATGCTTTGCCTGGTGGGAGTAGATCTGATAATTGGGCTGGAGCCAAAGAATAAAAGGACCTAAAAGTGAGTGGCAAGACACTGAAGTCGATGCGTTGCTTCACTGGGAGTCCATTTCGGTGAGAAGTGGTGAGATGCGGCAAATGCGCTCACGACTGACAGGCCGAGCTGCAGAGTTTTGCACAAACTGCAAGCACGTGATTGCAAAGGCCGGTAGACCAGCAAGCAGTGAGTTACAAAAGTCAATGTGTTCAGTGCAGGTCTGAGGCCAAATTTTGGTATGAGCTGTTGCTGTGCAGCACCCCACAAGCTGAAATTCAATGAGCTCATTGTCTGTGTCTGATGCTATTTCGGCTCTGAAACCTTGTCCGTTTTAGCATACTTTCATAGTTGATCTGATGTACCTAACAGTTAAAACAATCACTTGGTAACAAGTAGTGACCCTGAACTATTTTGAAGTTCTTCAAGCGTTACACTTTAGCAGGTACTACGTCATGGTATAAAAGTTGAGCACACTAGTCAACTTCAAAGTAGGCAGCGGTCTTGCTCAATTTTGTTACAACAACTGCTCCAATCTTGGCTACAAGATCCCATCAAAGTGAGTGTTTGCATGAGAGACAGCTAGCTAACTATGGCTAATTTCTTCTTCAAACTTCCAAGCTCTTTAGTGTTAATGCATGAATTATTTTGCATGATGTTGTGCTAGTTATGTGTGTATGTGTTTGTCTGTTTCTCTTTATGTAGGTGAGAATGCTTGTAAGTGTGTTTGTATTTACATGTTTGAGTGTTCGAATTTATTGATACGTGTTCATACGCTCATCTGGTCCTCTTTGTGGTTGCGATTGTGTTTTAATATGTTTGTAGACACAGCATGCACATTGTTAATGTCGGCAGGTGCCTGTTTAGTAGGTGTGTGGCCACATGCCTGTTTAGTGTGTGTATGTGTGTATGTGTGTGTGTGTGCGTGCATGCATGCATGTGTGTTGTTACAAGCCGGTGTATGTGTATGCGTGTTTGGGCACACGCCTTAATGAATGTATGCATGTATGTATGTATGTATGTATGCATTTATTTATGTATGTGCGTATGTGTGTGTGTGCGTGCGTGTGTGGGAGCACAAGCCAGTTTAATGTGTTGCAGGCACCTGTTTAGTGTGTGTGGGCAGATACTTCTTTAGTGTATTGACCAATGCCACTTTAATCCTTGGGGGTACACAGCCCTTTAGTGTGTGGGATCAAAATGAGATAAGAGAAATCTTATGTAAAGCACTCGGTAACTAGGGGGATATAGACTGCTGCCACCATTGGCAGCTTGTTATTCAATGAACTCTGAATAAGAGATTCAAAAGACTGCTTCAAGGAGACTGCAAACTGTTTGAAATTGAAATATGAACTGGCGATAATGGCAACTTTACCACCAGTTTTGTTTGATCTAGGGGTATGAAAGAAGGAGATGCCTGATAGGAATTGTGGTCATTTATGCCGGACTGTTAGCTTATTTCATCCAGTTAGCCAATTTCAGTCAGTTAGCCTGTTTGCTGGTGAATTCGTTGATGAATGTTAACACAGCATTAGTCTGGGCATGACTTTATTTTGCCAACGTAAGAGACAGAGAGAAAGAGACAGGAGACAGACAGAGACAGACCGACAGAGACAGACCGAGACAAAAAGAGACAGAGAAAAGAGGTCCGGTCAGGCCTACCGGTAAGTTGAGAAGTAGAGAAATGTACGTCTGCTTAGCCCAAGTTGCAAGAGGGGAGTGGCCTTTGTCTTCTGCCACAAGACAGATTTAGGTTTGGGCATCTCTGACCTCGAGGGAGATTGACCAGACACACATAGCTGGCAAGTAATTGGGAAGCCAGCAGTTGCTATAAGCCAATTTCAGCCAGGTCTCTGCCAAGTCAAGAATATTGAGGTTTTCAGTAATCAAGTCATTTATCAGGGGTTATTGCACATTAAGCCAGATTTGCAATGACAAGCCTTAAGATGGGCCGCCGGGGTCATATTATGACTGATGACCACTAAGTTAGAGATTCCTAGCAGTGCTTGAGGGAGATCGTTCAGGGTAGTTTGAGACAAAGTCTCGACTTCTGTAACACCACTTGCAGATCTGCCTGCCTGTGCAATTAGGCATCACAGTGGGCCAACAACTCAGCAGGTAGTCCCCGTCAAGCAGCACGGCAACTTTAATCTGTCAAACATTTTTACGTCTCTGCATTATTTGGCTCATGTCTACCAATAAGTGCTACCACTTTCGGGCTAGGCATCGTACCTCAATCTTTTCTTAATCAAATCTTCTAGCTACACTTCATATGAAACTCTAATCCCTTTAAGACCATGCCTTTAGTTTGTATGCTCTCAAAACATGGAGCTCACTTCCACAGTGACTATCGTCACGACGTCTCCTAACTTGACGACATTTAAAAAGAAACTAAGAACCTACTTTAATTTTCAAAGCATTTAGTGGGTCGTATGATTCGTTTTTTGTACTTATGCATACTGAGAATACGTAAGCTTCTACCCTGAGCATATTACCTCTAACCATTGTATGCTTGTCGACATTGAGCATGCTACTGTCAAACATTCGATTTTGCTTCCTTTGCAGCATAACAGCATAGGTAAAGTGCCCAATTTCTCCAAGGCCACTATGCTGTGTATTACAATACTAATTATTATTAATATTATTGTGGGGGCAGATGCCTGTATTGTGTGAGTTGGAAAACACGTTCATTGTGTGTGCTTGTTCTACTGCATGAGTGTGTGTATTTATGTAGATCCGTTGTTTCTGTACACTATGTATTTGTATGGCGGATGTGCACAAATATTTGTAATGGCATGGTATAGAGATCCTGCCAAGTATGTGTTTTTTTTATATGTTTGTTAATGCTTGCAAACTGGATCATGTGGATACTTTTGTTTTAATGCACAGCTATGCGAAAGTGTGTATGCTTGTGTATGTGTTCATAAACCAGTTTCAGCTTGTTTGCGCAATCGGGTCCTGTGTGGACAATAAATTAGCTGTTCCGTTCGACCTCTTGAAGACTGTTGGCGACAGAAGCTTTAGCTCTGCAGGTCCTAGACTCTGGAATTCGCTTCCACAATTCTTACGCAACGACAACTACTTCTCTGCTGCCGACTATGGCTCATCTTTTTCAGCGGTCCGGAGCTGCTACTTCCACGCTACTCACTACCTCAACTGCTATCCTGACTCTACTATGCTTCCCACTTTCTCTTTGTTGTGTGTGACGAATTCTGTTGGCTACCGAATGCATACCGAAAGCCGCTTAGGCTGTAAGTGCGCTTTACAAAACTCTCCTGCGTAACCCCTACATGGTCTTTATGACTTTGTAGAGTTACAGACGGAGATACATTACATTTGCTAGTTAGCGAGTTCAATTGCCTCTAGAAAACAATATGTTTTGTTGAGCAAGGCCTGCCTGCATGGATTTTTGAAGCAATGTCTTTTGTCTAGTTAGTTGTGAGTCACAAATTTGTCATGTGCTATTCGAAGAAATAGCTGGGTCTTCTTGACCGATCTTCATTCGACCACAGAATTTCCAGTATTTTTTATGTGCTTTTGAATACCTGTACTTGTGCCACATTTGCTAACAATACAAACAGCTATGTTCAAAAATGTGGGCCTCTTCGTTTTTGGTGACATGGTGAATACTTAGGTTATTAGCTTCAGTTTCAAAATGCCAGTGTCATTTTTAATAAGTCAGTGGATCTCGTAAAGTGAGTGGTGAGTTCCATGCTTTGGGAACAACAAGCGAATGGATTTTCAGAGGATTTGCGTTCGGTTAGGGTTAGTCCAACAACATGAGCCAGAGGAGTGGACTATACCTTTTGTCTAGATTTACCTGGAAGTTGCTCGAATGAGTATCCCAAAGCTAAAGAATGAACGGCCTAAAACTCAGTTTCAAAACCTTTAAGTCAGTGGAGTGCTTGAGTGTTATAATAATATAAATAATAATAATATTACGTTTGATATAGCAGCAGTGAACTCAACCTCTTTCTAGGCACTTTACATTTGCTGCAAGGGAAGCACGATCGAGTAGTTAGTAGGAGCATGCTCAATAGACAACAAGAACAACATTGTTAGGGGTGACATGCACAGAAGAATCATATCTGGGTTAGTCTCACTGCCAGATCTGCGGCAAATGTCGGCTGTGACAAGAGTCTGAGCCCCATCGGCTTCTCATCGCAGACGAATTCGGACCCAGTGTCTGCTGCAAAATGTTTTCTAAAAATGTTTCACTGTCTATGCTTGCGTTTTCGGTATTACAGGTAAATTGCCTTGTGTGCCTAGCTAATAGGCCTGCCAATCTACACTACTGAGTGATATCGTACACCACTCTCTCGAGATATCTTGCTGCTGAATGAATCTAGCTTTGTCTAGTCTTTGATTGTCGGTAATCAATATCTGATCATTAGTGCCACATCACAACTGTGCTTTCGGTTCTCAGACGTTTGCCTCAGTGGGCGATAGCCACAGTTTCTGGATATAGCATAACTCTTTTCAGAAAGTTTTCTGTCTGGGCAATGAATCCCAATAATTATATATTGAATACATTTGAGTTTGTTTTCAAAAGTACGATGTTGTACGAGTTTTTTCATTATAAATATCCTCACAGAACCACGTTTGGCCAGAGATGGCCCATAACAAACATGTTACATATATATATAATGGCGTCACACGTCATTATTCCAAGTTGATCGAAAGCCCGTGCAAAATTATAGTATAAAACACTGATCGTAAGATTTTAAGTGCACGATTAAATTCCTTGAATGCACCCTATCGCCGAGGACAGCTGCTTGGGCACAGTTCGGTACCATGCCCAACCAAACTTGTTTCAGCATCCTGATGCCACCAGGTCCTGTATGGCCATTACATTGGCTGTTCCAGTCCTCCACTTAAAGACAGTTGGCGACATACGCTTTAGCTCAGCAGGTCCTAGACTGTGGAACTTGCTTCCACAATTCTTACGCAACGACAACTAGTCTCCTGCTGCCGACTATGGCTCATTCTTGTTTAAGTAGTTCGGAGCTGCTACCTCCATGTTGCTCACTACCTCAACTGCTCTCTTTACAGTCCTATGCTTCCCACTTTCTCTTTGTAGCGTGGGATGAAGTATGTTGGTTACGGAATAGGTACCAAATTTCACTTAGGCTGTGAGTGGGCCACACAAAACTCTCCTGCCTAACACTTACGTATTCTTTGTGGCTTCGTGGAGTTACAGAGACACATTACATAATAATAATAATAATAATAATAGTACTAATAGTGCACAAGATAAAGCGCCCTCAGAGAACTCAATCTCTTTCTAGGCGCTTTACATTTGCTGCAAAGGGAAGCGTGATTGAATGGTGAGTAATATCATACTTGATAAACATGAATAGCGTGGTTAGGGGTGACATGCACAGGGTCAGCATGCAAATGTAGTTAGTGGCAGCATGCACAGTGTCAGCACGCATAAGCACATGAATGACGAATCATAGAGACCCTCTAAATGCTACCCTAAATAGATGTTTTTCAAGATTTTTTAATGTGGTCAAGTCAGGGGATGTTCTGACGCAAGTCGGGAGGGAGTTACAGGCTTTGGGAGCGTACGAACTAAATGCATGGTATCTAAAGGATTTGAGGTTTGTACGAGGTATTGGTAAACTACATTACAAACTGGTCAACCTCGAGCAGACATGAAAAATTTGTTCTCAAATAATCATTTAATATTATTATGTGTTTTTGCAACACGAAGTTTGAGCTGGGTTGGTCCTGCGGTCAAGGTGCTTGCTCCGACTAAAGAATGGCTGAGGTCGTGGGCTCGAGTCCTGAGGCATGTGTGAAGCACCTGAATAGAGATTTCGTTCTCTTAGCGCGCTATACAAATGAAATGAATTATTAAAAAATTGGGATATGCTCTTTTGGTGAACTGGAAACCTGTGTGTTGACCAAGACTACCGACGGGCCTTAACCTAATTCATAGCTCACTTTTAGATCCGTTCACTATTTGGCTTCAGCCAACCTATCAGATCTACTTTCTAATCAGGCTAAACATCGTACTACCTCCGGTAGGGTACCTAACCATTTACCTATACCTGGTACAAGCGTCAAATCCTTTGAAGACCGTACATTTAATTATCATGCTCTCAAAGCCTGGAAATCATTTTCGACTGGCGTCTCGACATACCCTGACTTAACCACTTTTAAAAATAAACTAAAAACGTATTTGTTTATCACAGTACTTAGTGAAACCTTGTGATTTCGTCCATAACCAGCACAATCGAAGAAATATGAGGTTTTACGAATCTATAACTTGTATAACGACTGACATCACGACATAACAATGACATTAACAAATCAGAAGCACCCATTCCTCACAGCGTTTGCTTGCTCCCTGTAGACTTGTTCATGTTATTATTACTAAAATGCGTACGTCCTTACTTTCTTTTTAGCTTCAATTAATTCTCTATCAAGAGGCTTATTTCTCTCAGAGCCCTCCACATTAGCTTTGCCAGTAAGAAAGTTATTATTATATTGAATTGTAGCTCCATCTGTAGCTCAAGAAAACCTTGAGTCAGTGGTTTTTCGTCAACACAGTTTTCTATAAACCACTGGTAGCGAAAGAAGCGTTAGCTAGGCTTGCGGTAGCTTGCAGACTTCAACTCATGCAAAAAACAGTAAGTGAGACGCTGAGACATGAGGTATGAAGTATTGAGTAGCATGGAAGTACATGCTCCATCGAGGTTACACACGAAAGCTTAAAAAAGCTAGGGCTTTTTTCATCCGAAAGCTGAATTCCTACCAGTCGGACCCTAAACAGATTTCTAGGACAGTAAGCCGTTTACTGGCCAATGTTACGAGGTCTGACTTCCCAGATATTAAGGGTTCAGCAGAATGGTTTTCAGCCTTCTTTACTAAAGAAATCATGCACATTCGTGCCTCCTTAGAGCCCCTTCCAACTAAAGCGATCACGGTTCCGCAACCTGTGACCTTCCTTAAAAGTTTCTCCGAGGTTTCTGCATGGGATGTGGCTACCTCAATAACGTCTAGCAAAAAGAGCTTGTCTCCTGAAGACCCTATGCCATTATATCTGTGGTCTTCACTGGCAGACCAACTTGCCCCTGGCATAACCAAGATTTTAAATGCATCTTGGAGAAAAGGGGTCGTCCTCAAGTCCTTCAGATCGGCAATCATTAGACTCCTACTTAAAAAGACTGAATTAGATACAGATATCCTTGTCAAGATCGCCCAGTTTCTCTTCTTTCTTTCTTGTCAAAGATTCTTGAAAAAGTGGTTGCTAAGCAGCTAGTTGAACATATTGAAATGAATGAAATGTCATGAACATTTCAATCAGGATTCAAGAGGCAGCACTCCACTGAAACTGCTCTCCTCCGTGTTCGCAATATAATTCTACATAGCTATGATGACGGGAATGTCACTGCCATAGCTCTGCAAGATCTGTCAGCTGCCTTCGACTCCATTGACCACGATGTTTTGCTTTAACGACTGAGAACAAGAATAGGTCTGGCAGGCGAAGCACTGGCGTGGTTTAAATAATATTGGTCTGATCGTGTTCAATCCGTGTCGTGTACAGGTCAGGTCTCACACATGCGTCCGGTCACCTGTGGAGTCCCTCAAGGGTCTGTACTCGGTACCCTGCTATTCTCCATGTATACTCAACCTTTGGGAATAGTGATTAATGCCTTTGGAATAGGATATCACTTTTATGCTGACGACACTCAGCCGTACTTGTCATGCAAACCGTCGGAATATGCTGCAGCAACTGAGAAACTGAATACTTGCCTTGCTGACATTCGATCCTGTATGTAGCAAAACTTCTTGAAACTAAATGACGATAAAACCAATATGCTGCTCATAGGACACCATAAGCGTGCGGATGGATTAAAAGGCTTTGCTCTTCTAATAGGTGATGCTGCTGTGCGACAATCACAACGTGCTCGAAATTTAGGTGTCGTTTTCGACAGTTGCCTCAGTTTAACAAGCTTCATTCAGAAGACTGCTTCTACAGTTGGCCATCACGTTCGATCTCTATCCAAAATTGTAAGCTGTCTTCCCAGTGGTTTGCAAAATTTTAACCAGCTCGTTAATTCTGTCTCGGCATGATTACTGTTATTCCCTTTTCGCTGGGCTGCCAAAGAAAGCAACTAGGCCACTGCAGCTGACTAGGAAAATGGCTGCAAGGCTAGTCTTGAAGTCCCAGAGGTTTGAGCACGTGTCTCCTTTGATAAAAGAGCTAGGATGGATGCCGGTTGAGCAACGGATACTAGGAAAATGACCTAAGCTGACCCACAAGGCCGGTCACTGCTTGGCTCGTTCGTGCATAGCTGAACTGCTGCACCCGTTTCAGCCTCCTTGTGCCCTCATGTCCTGTGTGGACAATTAATTAGCTGTTCCATTCCTCTGCTTAAAGACAGTTGGCGACAGAACCTTTCGATCTGCAGGTAGAACTAGCTTCCACAATTCTTAAGCAACGACAACTACTGTCCTGCTGCCTACTATGGCTCATCTTTTTCAACGGTCCTGAGCTGCTACTTCCATGCTACTCACGACCTCAACTGCTCTCCTGACTCTCCTTTGCTTCCCACTTTTTCTTTGCTATGTGAGAGGAAGTCTCTTGGCTACCGATTGTGTACCGAAAGCCGTTTAGGATGTGAGTGGGCTAATCAAACCCCTTCTGCGTAACACCCATATGGTCTTTGTGACTTTCTGGAGTTGAGTTACAGATGAAGATACATTACGTTACATTAGGACGGCCGTAAATGGTGTGAAATATTCGTCAGTATGAGAGTAGATGACGTTGGGAAAGACTTAAGTATGGATTCATGCTTTCCTGATAGCACTTAGGCGACAGTGTGCAGAACACCGAAGCCCCCCCCCCCAGTAGGTTAGCAGAGGACAACGTCGGCCTATGTCGAAGCCTCAGTCACCAGTCCCCAGCTGGACACCGGCCTGTTCCTAGGCCACACCCACCAGCAGTTTGACCATGGAATTGCTGTGGACAATACTGGCTGGAAGTCAAGTCGCATGCCGCAGCCCCCTGGTCTGAGGATCGCATCGCCTGCAATGTGACCCCTCGTGATCTTGAAATCATGCACACGCATCACACGCACACTACATTATTCACGTGAGTTTTACAGTCTAGAGCAGCCCGAGCAAAAGCATCTTCTTTAACTGTCTTTATTACCATCCTTCCGCAAAATGGCAATAGAGGTAAACAATTTCCAAGTAACGTGATCCAACATTAAATGTGAGAAAGAATATCATTCCTACAAACTGAAATTTATAGTGCCAATGATTCTGGCTCCACATACTCCTGCTGGCCCCAGTGTAAGGATAAGAGTTGTAGGCTGATTAGTCGCGACCAGAGAACAAAGTAGGGTAATGCAGTAATGCAGCTGGGAGAATCCTCGGTGTGCACTAGCAGTGGAACTGCCAGTGTATCGTGTGAAAGCTATAACACCACAGATTTAGAACTCGTATAGCTAATAATAATAATATTAGTAATAAAATTGTATATTTCCTTAAGCGAAACTACTTTTCTAGACAATTTACATATGCGGTAAAGGAAGCATCATCATGTGGTTAGTTGCAACATGTGCAATGTCCACAAGCGGAATATGATTAGAGGTTAAATATATATATATATATATATATATATATATATATATATATATATATATATATATATATATATATATATATATATATATATATATATATATATATATATATATATATATATATATATATATATATATATATATATATATATATATATATATATATATATATATAGCTCATATGTAAAGCACTTAAAGAGAACCTAATCTCACATTGTCAACATGTAAATATGCTTAGCAGAAGAGGATGAGCTGTTTTAAAAGCCTGTTTCATATAGAAGCAGAGGAGCCTTTGCTGCTATCACTACCGATTGCAGTGGTTAATAAAGGATCACCCACTTCAGGACTCAAACCCACGACCGTGGTCATTACGAGCTAGCACCTTGCCTATGGGCTACGACCCAAGGGCCTGCTTCCATATAAATAAGCAGGTGATGGGCCCTCAAACCGTGTGAGTGTTTCGCTGTGGATCGCTTTTTATATGCCTGTGAGTCGTCATAATGTTAGGCCATTCTTGCTACTTGAAGGAAGTACCATAGCCACAGTAAGGCTTCTCTAGAGGCCTATAATGCCATTGGCTTCAGGATGGCTTCAGGCTTGAGTCTCCTCCTTATCTCAGCTCTCAGGTTAGTAGTAATGTTTTGAACGTTATAGAGCCTAGGGCTCAGCCTCGACCCTCAATCTCACACAGCTCGATCGAGTGTCTTCGCCTAAGACCCAAGTCTCCACAACTTTCAAAACATGACTACTCGCTCAATATTAGACTCGCTATCGCTCGGCATAGCGTTTTTGCCTACTTCTTTGTTTATCCCACCGCACTCTAATACAACAAAATTTGATTTAAATGTATTATTTTATATTTATAGTAAATGCCTTGATCTTACATTTCTAGAACGTTGCTCAGAAGAAATGGAGAAAAAGCTAGCGAATGGAAGAATAGAGTTAAATGCATAATAAATAAATATTCTACACACAAAATTGATGTTCCTGTAACTGTAAAAGAACTTAGTATATTTGTTGCAAAGTATACCCTATTAGAAGACAATACATGTTTGTTTGATAAAATTTATAGAGTTTACAGTTATGATTATCTATTGCGCAGAGTTGTTTATAAAGCCGTAGATATTAGAGCGAAACTAGTAGAAAAACATCTTAGAAAGTGTAAAGAGAAAATAATCTCTAAAATTAGAAAAATGAGTTTGCCTGAACAATATAAAGAAATCTTATTAATTAATTCCAAATTAGAAAGTGGAGATTATATTAGCTGCAGTCATAATGAGCATTGCATCACTTATTCTATTGATGGTATATTCCAGAAAGAGTTTAAAAGAAATAATTGCTTTTGCAATAAAGATGAGGAGTCCTGGAAGACTGAATATGATTATAAGAAAGAACTTAAAGAACTTGGTGTTCCTAAAATTAGAGTTAGTGATTATGATGAAGAAGAAGAATGTAGCAGTGGAAGTTGCGATTGCATGTTTCCAAGGTGCAGCCACACACTATCATATATTTCAAGAAGACCTTGGAAATGAAATTCCAAGAATTGAAAAAATTTAAATAATTATAGGAAAACGGCAGATCTAAGAAAAAATTTGCTCTTCAAAGATATGATGAAGTAGTTGCATATAGTGTTAAAGTTAGATCATGTCTAACAAATTTAACAAGAGTGAGATATATAGTTGAAATTGTAAATATACTAGTAGCTTTAGGAGTTACAGTTTCTACAACACATGTTCATGCTCATCCTGAAATAACTAATGCAGTCTCAGCTTTCTCAGCACTAACAGCAATGCTAATGGCAGTTGATGGTGTTTTAGTTGAAATAGATAAAAGAAAAAGATTTACTCTTGATTCTAACACAAAGTTTATTTCAAAAATAACGGATGCTTTATCTGATGAAGTAGTTACAAAAGAAGATTTTGATAATCTTATAGAAAGCCGTTCACAAATAGAAATTCGCCCTGTTTAATTACTTGCAATTCTTCTCTAACAAAACTTCTCTTAATATCATTTTTCCAAAAACGCGCCGGTTGTTTTTTCATACTATTATTCTAACAATAGTATGTTTAGTCAAGCTCCATATCGGATCTGTAGCTCTTCTTCTTTTTTCATCTTCTCCTTCACCAGGCTCTAGTAAATATTTAACAGTTGTTCCAAGTTCTAATAATTTTTCTTGTTCAACTTTTCTATGATATTTTGGTATATTTAATTTTACCGGTTCTTTTTATCGCCTTTACAGGTTCTTCACCAACAGATCTTGTAACGCTATTATTTAGATAATCAATAATCTTTGGTAAATTATAGATCCATTCTTTATTTCTAGTGAAATCTCCATTATTATTGTTTTCTAATTCTTTTTCATATTGTGCAATAAATGCTCTTTCTGCTACAGTTATATCTATTCTTTCAACAAGTGCAACACTCTTTTTACTACTAGCTTCTATAACTTGTGTTCCGTGTCGTTTCATTACTTTTATGAATTCTCCTTTAAACTCAGTTCCAGGGTCTACTGTTATCTTCTTTGGCCACTTCAATAAACTTTTTGTGTAAATATCTGTTATAGCTTGTGTTACTTCCTTAGAAGACTTTTTTTAAGTGTTCTTGAGTCTTTATATCTGCTAGCAACATCAATAACACTCAAAGCATATTTGTATCCAGAATCATTTGGCATATACAAAATGTCTGCTTGATGACTTTCATTAGGTTTAGCTGTATCAAAGAAACCTTTTGGAATTACTTTCGGCCTTGGCTTGAATATCTGACTTATATCAGACTCTGGATTAAATTTCCCTTCCTTTTTTCTTTTATCTAGAGTTAAAAATGGTATTCTATAGAAATAGAAATATTTTGTGAAAGCTGTACGACAACATTTAGCGAAATTGAATACCTAGAGTCAGGTCATTCAGTTTGCAAAAAGGTTAAACGAAGGCCAAAGTTAAAGTATGAAATGCTTTGCGATATCTGTGATTAAGATAGTACAGAAACAGAATTCGATTGTGGTATTTTAAGAAACAACAAAATAATCAATTGTGCAGATTTTTAATATGCAAGGAATAAATATTCTAAACAAAGACCTACAAAGATATACTGCTTAGCAAAGAAACACTTTAAAAAAAGATGTTCCGAGCTATTCTGCATTCATCATTGTTTAGAACATGAATCAATAATGCATGTTGCAAAACTGTTCCATTACAAGAATTAATTGTCTTACTTGTTCATTTGTACTTCTCAGGTACTTATGTAAGAAATTAAAAGATTAACCTTCATATTTTTTAGGTTATCAGTATAATAATAATCAGTAGGCAATCTATTAAAATAAGCGTAATACTTAAAATCTGTTCCACTAGAAGAAGTATTTATAGCTCTTTTATCTCCAGATACTATTGTTGTATCGCTGCTAGGTTTTAATTGTAAACAATTAGAAGATCCAACTACCACAGCACTAAGTATTATAATAGGTGGGCTATTCTTATTTAGCCAAGTGTATGCAGTAGAAATATTAATAATAGAATTAATTGCTCAAGGATTAAATGTAAGTACAACGACTTCTGTTATTTTTTTAACAGTTCTGTTAACATATGACTTTGTCGCAGCATCTGAAGAATTAATAGGTTCAGCAACATTAATTATAGAGTTATTATTCATATTAAAATTTGTTGTAGCAGGAGAATTCTTCAGTAATACATCTCACTTCAATCCTCCATAAGTTACACAAAAATCGTCAGGAAGAATTGTTGGTGTAGTAACAGTAGAATTCCAGTATGTAGAAGTAATAGCAAAACTATTCATACTTAAATCTCCAGTCATTGTATCTCCAGATTTCTTGACATAATTAAATACTTGATTTACATTAACAGCATTTGTTGGATTAACTCCTGGAGCAAGATTTGTAATTGGTCTATTCTGTAAATTTAAAGAAATGCCACTATTTACAATAAAGTTTGCATCTGCATATGCTTTTGTTACATCATCACCATCATTTACAGGATCTCTCATATTAATAATTTTGATTCCATTTGCATCAAGATCTGATAGAATATAACCATTTATTCTACTCTCGTGGTCATTGTAATGATTTCGTCGACTCATCTATATAATTACTAATTAAAATCTTCGATCTATCTAACACTTCTCTAACAATTGGCACTATTCTCAAAAATCTGCAAGGATCATCTTCTTCAACTACTTGAATAAAACATCTTCTTATAAAATATTTTATATCATATCCATTTGCTTTCTGATTATTAAATCTGCCATATTTGCTTGTAATATCAAACTCAAAATCAAAATACTTTTCATCTTTAAGTAATAGCACAAAAATTGGTTCTTTTATCGGCATATCCAAATCAGTATTAGGAATTCTTACATTTCCAGCTGCAACATAGTCTGGCGGAGGTTCTTCACAATTCAATCCAGGAACAAAAATCTCAAACTCAGATTAAAAACATTCACTAAGTTTTTAAACATGTTAGCCTAGTAAACAATGCGCGTGATATTGTTTCGGTATAAAATCATCAATCATATTCCTGCTCCATAAGCATTTTATTTCTACTAGAGTATTGTTATCTATTATTCCATCAGGAGAATTTCTGTATACGCCATCACTACTAAAGCTATCATTTGCATTATCAAGTTTTACTTTTAGATTCATTTCAAAAAACTTTGCAGCAATAGGCTCAAATACTTTTCCAAACAACATTAGAGAAAATCTCATATTAGAATTATTAGCAATGTATTTTTTTAGTTTTCTGTTAGCAATTAATTCTATATCAGTTTCAGTCTGATCACCAAATACTAGATCATTTCCAAGCACTGAGTAAACCTCTGAGCCTCCAATATTCAAAGACATTGATTTTTTCCACTCATCTGAACCTTGTACAAAATTAAATTTATTCATTATATTTCTGGTTTAAATTTTTTTAATGTCACTTCCATCATAGACAGTCACACCTTTGTTGCAAGTGAAGTTTGCTCCATTGCCGTTTGATGTAAGCTCTGCAGTGTTCTCACAAATAGTTAAATGGTGAATCATTATTTGTGTACCATCAGTTGGTAAAGCAGAATTAAATTCAACAGTTACATCAAGTCTAGAAGTGACTCTAAGAGCTTCATCATTATATTGCAGATCAATAACATGAATAGGATAAAGTAATAGCCATTCAGGATAAGTTACACCAACAGGTTTTTCAATCTCATTAAGTCCAAGATATTGCTTTCTGAATGTTGTAAAATTCAAATATGATGGAGAGCATTTTCCTTTTTTAGGTTCGCTAGATCTTAAGACAAACGGACATTGTTTAGAACCATTAGCAAGCACAGAAACATTCTTAATATCGCAATGGTTATATGTGCAAGGATTGCCAGTGTAGCTGTCAAACTTATTATAATTTTGAGCAGCAACAATCAACCATCTAACTTTATCAATCGTATTTTGAACTGAAAGAGATTTAGTAAATTTAAGTCCTTGGTTAAGGCTAGTTATGGTAATATTTTCATATCGTCTAACTCTATAGTTAAGTCTTATTTTCTTAGATCTTTCGCTCGATATATCAGCAAGTGCTCTTTGAATACTTTCTTTAGGTGTTACACAAGGAACAACTAATCTCATTGTTGACATAGCAACCTTAAAAGTTGTATAAGCACCATCATTTGCAACAACAGCAGTTCCCTTTGTTGCAATAGCATTTGTATTAGTTCCAGCAGCAGCAGATGCACCAGTCAAAATAAAGTTTTTATCATCTCCTCCAATTCTAGTCATTTCTAGAGTACAAGGAATGTTATATAGAATTTTATTCATATCAACACAAAAGCCAGAAAGTCTTGCTAGAGGAAGTGCGATGCTAAATGTTCCAATATCCGCATCTGCGTCAATAATATTGTTTGTACCACCTCTTCTATAAATGAAACCATTATTTGAAGTTGTTGCTCCAGATGTACTAGGACTTACATATGAAGTAAGACCAGTATTAATATCATCCAATGAGTTTGCTTCATCCTTTTTCCATCCAGTTGCAGGTCCTTTACTTCTATTGTAATCATTTGGATAGCATAGAAGACCCATAAGAGTTGGAACACTTCCAACTGCTTCTTTTAATGGAAGACTTTCGATTTCTTCAACACCAAGCCTAATTCTCATGCTACTAAATAACCAAGCACCAGCGTTGTTAACTAATCCAGTAGCAAGTGTTCTTTTAAGTACACCAGGTGGATCAGAAGCATTTGCAGGTGTGCTTCCAACTCTTCCTTCAAGTAGAAGATATCCATCTGATAGAACATAGCATGTTTGTTGTTCGCTAGGAACAGTAAATGTTACAAGTTTACTAGCAGTACTATCTGTTTCATTTCCGTTTGTCTGATAAAACTCTGTGTATTGATAATCTTTAATCTTATAATTAGGAAAACTAGGATCGCCTAATTCGAGTATGGTGTCAATCGGTGCACTTGCCATTTCTTCTCTATATAAAAAAGTAAAAATGTATTTCTTATTCTGAATGTATAAACCAGCGCCAATTTCTTCATGTATTCTCCATATCCATCAGCTCTTGGAGCGGGCCTAATTGCAGGAACAGCAGATTTCTCTTTTATAACTCTTTATATTTCTTTGTATGTCTTAGGATCGTTTTCTGTTAACGTTTCTGAATAATCCCCTGTCTCTGAATCCTCCATCTTTGCCTTATATTTCTTCTTCTTAGGTTTAAGTTTGTTAAGCATTGCTCATTTTATCTCAAGATCAATCTCTTTAAGCTTTCTATCATAATCTTCTTCTTTTTTACGTTTTTCTATTTCATATTCATATTCTTTCTTTCTTCTTTCCTCTTCTGCTTTATCATCAATGTCTCTACGTTTATTAGCATATTCCTGGTCAATCTTTTCTTTCTTTGTTTTTAATTCAGTTAATTTTCTAGGTTGATGCATCTCAATACCTTTGTTAGCAATGTTCATGCTAAGTCCAGTAAGTCCAGTAAGCACAGGTGCTGCTTTTCCAGCATCATCAATAATCTTGTCAAGCACACCAGATCCATAGTATTTTCCACCACTTATCCTACCATGGCCAATTCTGGCATAGCTACCCATCCTATATTATTTAGAAATTTCTATTGTAGCTATAACATCTGTAATAGTATTTATTGTATTTCTATGTTGATCTGTCAAACTAATTACAATATTGCTAACACCGTCAATGTCTCCACGAGTAGGCAAGAGTAAAATATTTGGAACATGCACGCCATTTTTTTTCCTGGATCAATATCATCAATATCAATTAAATGTAAAGATAAAGATTGTTCTAAAAATCTCTTTTTATGTTCAACATAGTTTCTACTAGGATCTACAAGATCACAATCAATACTTATCCATTTTACTCCAGAATTGTCAGGAAGCTGCATTTTATTCCAAGCCTTATTAGTACCAGAAAAATACATAGCTTTTTCTATAGCTTCATATGGAGTTCCACCAACCATTGAAGCATCAAATGTGCCTTGCTGGTTTGAACTAAATCCTAAAGTATCTCCAATAGAGTTGATCACTCCAGAATTTTTTCCAAGTAATGCAACATAATCACCAACAACTTGCATTATTATTCTATCATCTGCATCAACACTAAATCTAATTCCATGCTATTTCTATTATTAAGATTAATGAGTGCAGATGTTGGTTTAACATTTAATAATGCTTGATTTAATGCAAAGACAATCTCTTTTGACTATCATAATATTCTTCTGGAATAGTAATTGAGAAATTGTTTACAGCTGTCATATTTGCTTTATACCAAGACATATCCTTTACTTCAGTAGTAACATTTGATATTATTCTGTTTGTATATGTAAACTCAACTCTCCGTAAGCCTATTTTGTTATAGCCAGAATCAGATCCAAGCATTAATGGAGGAACAGGAGTTTTTGAATCTGAACTGGTAGTTCCAGTGATTCTTATAAACATTCTTATAATATATTTTAATAATTTCTATTACAGCAGTGATCTGCTGTGAACCAAAATCTAAAACTTTCAAATTTTGGTCTGTAATAGTAATCAATATATCAGAAATAGATTCTTCAACAAGATTGTGATATTCAAGAGTGTTCGGTTCATATACCATTTGCTCCCACGGATAGAAATTATAAGCAAAAGTTCTAAGAACTTGTGTTTCGATATCATTTATGTAACTAGTTCCACTAGCAACCAAATTACAGTTTATAAGAATTGAATTAATGTCAGAAACAAAAACTTCACTCTCTGAAAAAATTGTCTCCAGGATCTACAACTACTTTCGTTAACTGCTTTCCAGGAGCTGCAGCATATGTATTTAATGGTAGTGTTTTATCAGTTGTATAAACAGTTCCAGTAAATCCGAGTAATGGAGCTATAGTAGACTTAGTAGCAGCAAATATAAACTCAGCAGGCATAGTAATCCAAGAATTAGAAGTAGCAGTATCAATACTTAAAACAAACTTATCATTTCCAGATAATACAATAGAATTATTTATTGTATCAGCAATTCCAATATTTACATCATCAGACACGGCAGCATATATTCCAGGAGAAATCCTTATAATTCGATCACATCCGCCTGCAAGTCTGTAAACAAAAGTATTGTTTGAAGTTGTTGTGTTTTTAATAGAGTTAGTGCCAACAAATTTTTTGAAGCATACCTTAAACCTTGTGTTATTAAGTCCTATTGGATTATTAATTTTAACAGTGATAGGATTAGTAGTTCCAGTTACATTAAAAACGTATCCTTCTTTGCCTGCAATGCTATCGTTTTTGATTGACTCAACATTCTTTAGAATATCCTTAGCTACACCTAGAAGATCTGACATTTTCTATATATCATATAAAAGTTTATTAATTTTAGCAACATATGACTTTGGTACTTTTTTAGATTTTGCAAGGTAATCAACAGCAGCACTAATAGATATTACTATCCAGTATTTCCAGCAGCAAGTTCACGGATCCACAATTCAATCTTATCAAATACTTCATAATCATTGTTTACAACTAATGGAATTATTTATATTCCTTTGCAAACTTTTGGTCTTAAATAATCTAAAACTCTTTGCTCTTTCACACTTCTTTTTTTCTTTTTGTCTAGCTCTGCAATAACATTGGAAAGACTTTCCTCACTAAGTTTTTTAACAATTTTTCTTACTGGTTTGGGTAATCCACCAGTTCTTTTAGCTCCAAATATATCAAGTAAATCTTTCTTTTTATCAACTGTTGATTCATATGCTTTATTTATTTCATCCATTTGTTTACCATCAAATTTAGTATAATAATTCATTGTGTGTATTCTAAAATATCATGAGCAGTTTTTTAATTATTTTTCAGCATTATACATTTTTTCACTATAAAGTTTTAATCCTAGTTCATGCAGTTTTTAATCTTTATTTGTACTATCAATTTCATTTATTATTCTTGGTACATAACCGGGGATATATCCATTTTTTTCTTTAAGTATTTTAACTAGATTAGCTTTATCCAAGTCTTGTACTACAACAGATCTCTTTGGAGTTCCAGTAGTAGGATATATATTTAACTCTTCAGCTAAACCTTTTTGAGCAGCATCAATAGCTTCTCGTATTTCTGGATTTCCTGCATATGTCTTTGCTTGATTTGATATAGTAATCGCTTTTTTATGATTTCCTTCACTAACAGCCTCTCTCGCTTTTTGAATAGTACTTGATATATCTGGTTTGTGTTTGTATTCTAAAGCTTTTTGTAGTTGTCCTTTATTTTCTATCTGCAAGGCAAGTTTAGGTCTGACTCTTTTAAGTTTCTCAATGACAACTTTACCTGAGTTATCGGTAGATCAAATGCTTGCTCATTTAGTCTATGCTCAGCAGCATCTCTTACAGCTATTTCTGATTCTATTCTTTGTATCTCACCAGAATTTTCTAGAATGTTCGCATCTCTTAGATCTTGCAGGTTTTGCAGTTTAGATTCATAATCAAGTGCTTCTTGAAGGCTACCTTTGTAAGGTCTTTTGCCACTTGAGTAAATTTTTCCATTAAACATTTTATTATATATATTAAGAATTAAAAAATGTCATTAATTGCTTTCCCTCTGAATCAACAGACAAAAATCTACCTTTACTTTCAGTCTTAGTTAGATCGATTACGCAATATCCAAAACGGTTTCTTGTACAAGAGTTAACCGATTCTCTAAATTGTTTCTTATCAATATCTCCAACGTATGCATCACGGATATACTCGATGTCAGTTGTGTTTTGCTTAAAGATTACTATTAAATTTACATTGGTTCTGATTTCTCTCCTAGGTATATTAGTAAATCCTTGAGCAAGGTAGAAAATGTTTAAGCCTGTATGTCTTCCTCGTGTGAAATAGTCGAATATCTTTGTCTGATCCTCAGTCATTAAATCATCATGGACAACTACATTTTTGCAGTGCTTATACGAATCTACTTCTGGCATAGCATCAATTCCATTCACCCATGAGTAAGCTTTGTTTTCTTTTGTGATTGACATAAGTCCACAATACAACTTTTGATCTAAACTTGAAGCAATAATTGTACAACTGTCATAATTAACCATTCCATAAAATATCCAATTCATGATGAGTTGTGATTTACCTGAACCACTTAGACCTAAAACTAAAACTCTAATTGGAACATTTGGTAAAGGTTCTTTATGATCAGTATCCACATCTTGCCCAAAATTAAACGCTCTTACTCGAAGAGACATATCCTATACTAAAAAAAGTTTTAATATTATAGAAATGGAAATTTACTGCTTGAAATGTAAGAAGCCAACAGATTTCATTTAAGAGGAGTATGTTGAGATTGATAGTACAAAAGGTCTTATAGGAATGATGAAAGCAATTTGCGTGATTTGTGAAAGTAAAAAGTCAAATTTTGTAAAGTTAAGAAGTGTTGGTGAAGGAGTTTTAGCTCATGAGAAAAATTTAGGTGCGAGTGTTGCGAGCGGAGTTTTAGCTCATATGAAAGTACGAGCGGAGTTTTAGCTCATATGAAAAAGTTAAGTGCGAATATAGCGAGCGGAGTTTTGTCTCACAGGAAAAAGTTTGGTGTTGAAATGAGTAAAGAAAGTATTCTTTCTTAACTAAGGAAAACTATCAACAGTTTAAAAAAAAAGAAAAAGTACACCACTAACTGACCTCGAAATAAATAACTATGTGAAAGAATCTTATACAAAATATTTCAGAGGTGTATTTGCAAGAGATGAATTAAGTTCTCCAGAAGAGAATGAGTGCCTTACTTGCAATACTGGTAAATCAGATCTAGCAATACATCATTGGGTAGCTCTTAAAAAAATTGGAGATCGATGTTTTTGTTTTTATTTGATTCGTTCGGTGCTCCTCCAATGCCAGAAGTGATTAATTATTTTGGAATTACACCAAGTTTTCAGACTTTTCAACTGCAAAAGTTTAATCAAACAGATTGTGGAATGAGGTGCTTAATCTTCCTTAAATTAATGGAATTTGTCGATTTTGGTACAGTCATGCAATTATTAACTTGAATTAAACAAAATATGTCCACTATATAGAATGAAAAATTAAGAAAAGAAATTTGTAGTCCTCCAAAATTCTGCAGTTGCTATTCCTAAAGGAAAGCCTGCACACGTTCATGTTGAAAAAAAAATTTCAAAAGATTCAAAACCTTATCTTAGTGCGTGGATGTATATAACAGAAGAATCACTTCCTTATATTCAAAACAGTGTAGATAGATCGAGTGAACAATTAGAATCTAAGGGATTTGATGCTAGAGCAAGGTCAGCAATTGGAATTAGATTTGATTTCGGAAAGAAACCTAGTATTATGTTTGATGAAAATTATAAACAAATTAAAGTATCTAGTCCTGCAGACGCAATTAAGAAATTAGGAAATGATTTTAGTATCACTGGAATCCTTGATGGAAGTTATGTTTCAAAAGAATACTATAATAATGAAGCAAGATTAAATATTAGATTAAAGATTGACCAAGTAAAAGTTTGTGGTTTTCCAAAGGGATCAGTTTTTAATCCAGCAGAGTTTTAAAAGAAAAAGAAAAATTAGTTTGCAAGTTAAATTTTTTTAGATCTTTTTCCGAGTGATATCAAGCATTATATTAACTATTCCTCGAGCATAATTTTTTTATCTTATTCAGGCTAGCAGGATTACTTACTTTTATCTTTGAGAAAATCAGTAGCAAATGAGTCGTTTAATGCTCCGCCAATTGCTCCGCCGGATAAAATCCCCAAGCCCAATTTACTTTTTGCTGCCATGACGGCCGCTACTGTCTTTGCATCTTCACGGACATAATTTGGTTGTGTTGGATCAAGAGCAATTCTAGCAGCAGATTCAGCTAATACCAAGTCTGACAAGTTTCTTATTTCTGTTCTTTTAGGTTGTGTCATTGATGAAGTTTTAGTGTATAAGCTATCGTGGACTAAAGCAGATCTATCTAGATCGTTCGTGCCCTCATAGCCTTCACTCATTCTCTGAGCAAATTTTGTTCCTGGCCCGGCATAGCTGTAACGTTTAGTTAGTTATTGTTAGTTAGTTATTGTTGAATGAACCGCCTGGAACAAATTTAGATTTTACTCCTGTTGGAAGAGGCATATGCATTTCTGGGTTTCCAGTTAGTTTATTTATGAAATCTACTATGCCCGAGCCAAATCTTCTATTGTGTTTCAATTGTTTTAAACTTAGATTTAGTTGTAAGCCAGTGTTTTTCGATCTACACTTTTCTATTTTATTTTGTTGTGTTTTTGTTACAAAGATAACAATAGTGCCTGATAGGTTCTTTTTTTAGTCTGATTGAAATAGGTTTATCAGACTTGTGTATCAAGTTTACTTGATGATCTGACAGGTTTAGCATAACCTCGTGGTATTCCATTCTATAATAAATTAAATTCTATTTAAAGGTAAATAAAGCTATTATATGTTAAAAAAGAATCAATTTGAGTTTTCTGCCTTTAGAGATAGTCATTGAACTATTACAATATTGTCCATTCTTCGGGGGCTTCGTTTGGAGAACAACTAGGGGAGGGAAAGCAAAAGCAGCAAGTGTTGCTGGAAGAATTCATCATAGTGGTTATAGAGAAATACAAATAGATAACAAAATTCACCAAGCCCATCGACTTGCGTGGTTAATAATGAATAATGAAATGCCAATTTCGGAAATTGATCACGAGTTGAATTAGATCAGATAATAGAATAAGCAATCTTAGATTAGCAGCTCATTCTGAAAATCAAAGAAACAAAGGAAAACGATGTAATAGCACTTATTGGAGTTTGTTGGTATAAAAGACATAGGAAATGGCGATCTTATATTACAATAGATAAACAACAATATCACTTAGGATATTTTGAAAATCCTATTGCCGCAGCTGAACGAAGAGATATTGTTTCTATACAAATGCATTTACAATTTTAACAATTGAATTTTAATTATATTTTAACAGAAGATTATAAAATAGTTCGCAATACAGACTTTTAATTCTTGCATCTGACTTTCAATTCATTTCTTAGTTTTATCATTTCTTTATATATTTCTTATTGTGATTTACCTTACGCAAACAGATTAGCTAGTAACATCGCAGACTCAGCTTTGTAATCGCATGACTTTCTTCCTCCAATTGTACTACTTTCTACTTTTTTATATCTTCTTTTAACCCATCCGAATAGCTTACTCCTGACACTTCTACAAGTTGTTTTCCAGTTTTAAAATAATCTAATCTGTTTTTCACCTCACTATTCTGCCCTTTGTCACTCAAATCGATATCAATGTTTCTATCTAGTAATTCTATCATATTGTTTATGTCTGTAATTGCATTCTTTAGTCTTTCACTCTGTAAACTCAAAGCACTCATTCGTTCCTCATGCGTTTCCATTTTGCTGCCTTAGCAGTATACATTGTTGAGTCAATAATCTTCTTAATCAATCCTGCTACAGTTACAGCTATGGAAACTCCTAAGCCAACTGCTCCAATAATAGAAGCTGTGCTTGCTATGATAGCTGGAATTACAGGTAAAAATCCGCCAGATCTTACTTTAAGAAAGTTCTTACTCCAAGCTTTTGTATCTAATTGTGAAGCATCCCAAGATATTTCCTCTCCGAATGTCTCTGAAAGAAATCTACCAGGATCTAAGTACCAATCAGATTTAGCTTTTTCTGCTTCTAGCAAAATCTCGTTTATGTAATAGCCAACCTCTAATGATGCTACCATTTTTGACAGTCCTTCTTTTTTATCTGCAATTGTTTTCCAAAAGACATCGCCATACTTTCCTGAAGCAATATCATCCACAATCTCTTTTATGAATAAACCAAGATCTACAATTCCTGTTATTCCTGATAGAAATCCGCCAAGTGCCTTTGTAGCAGTTCCGATAACTTTGAATGACTGCAAAACTTTTGGAACAATTGTCACAATCCTATTTGAGGCTCTCAGACTTAGCTTCACTGCAATCTTTGGAGCTACTTTTATTATTGCTTTTGAACCTAGATCAGTTGCTGTTGTTGTTCCTGATAATACTTCTTTTGTTGTATCTAAGCCAGATTTCAGGTTTTCTTTTATTTTTTCCATATATAAAAAATGGATAATATTAGTAAGATTAATGGTAATATTTTTAGCGACATAGATGCTAATGGAAATAGTATTACAAATCTTGGTTTTCCAGTAAATGATGGAGATGCAATAAGATTAGCTTATGCTCCAAATTCAGACTTTTGTAATACTGTAGCAACTAATGTTTCAGGAGAAATAGCTTCTGTTTCTAACTTATCTGACTTCCAAGGAATAGCGCAAAAATGTTATCCCAGTTGAATTGTAAAAATATAACTGGTATATCTGGAAGATCTGCCGACGGAACTGTCTATCAAGATTCTAAGCCTTACAAAGTAATAAACTATGGATTACTAAAAAGTATGACTCAAGTTTTCAATGGCAACTCTAATAGTACTCTTGATCTAGGATCAAACAGAATTACCTCTTTAAAAATTCAGATGTTGTAACAAAGCAATCTGTTGATTCCTATAAAATTTATACTTTGTATTTAAGACTTACTGGTTTTACAAATGATTCAACTATTGTTCCGCTAAACATATTTAATAATTATGTAAATGGAACGGGAACGGAAAGTTCTACATTAACAGCAACTCCTGCAGATATTGCAGTTTTTAATCTGCAAGGAAATATAATCGGCTATTCAACACCTTATAAAACTTGTGTTGCTTGTTCAGTAGCAAGCTCTCAAACAGTATCCAATTTTCTCTGGTGTTCTAATACTACTGGAACGTTTTTAGAGTTAACTAGTGACAACACTTATGGTGCATCTGGTACTCTTCTATTAGTTATTAACCTTGATGGGACATGCATTTATATGATAGATAATTTAAGAGTTGCTAGTAATATTACGTATATTGATTTAATTATTACTATTGTATACAATGTCGCTTGGATCTCGTAGAAAAGGTACTAACCAAAAAATTGCATTCGTAAGACTGGAGATATTATGAATGGATCCTTAAATATGAATCAAAATCTAATAAAAAATCTTGGAGACCCTGTTGATCCTGCATATGTTGTAAACAGAATGTATATTGACACAAGCTTTGTAACAAAAGTTTAGGTCTCTTCATTCTATGGCTCCAGCCTATCTTTCAGAGATACTACCCCATCAGGCAAAGCATCGTACCACTCGCTTTTCGGAATCCAACAGTCTAGAAATACCTCGTACAAACCTTAAATCCTTTGGAGACCGTGCATTTAGCTCGTATGCTCCCACAGCCTGGAACTCCCTCCCGACCTGCATCAGAACATCCCCTGACCTGACCACATTTAAAAGAAACTTAAAAACATTCCTATTTAGGACAGCATTTAGTGGGTCCTTGTGATTCGTCCTCGATGTGCTTATGCGTGCTGACACTGTTCATGCTGCCACTAACCACATTTGCATGCTGACCCAGTGCATGTAACCCCTAACCATGTTATTCATTTTGTTTGTTTTTCAAGCATGATTTTACTTACTATTCTATTGCGTATCACTTTGCAGCAATGTAAAGCGCCTAGAAAGAGATTAAGTTCTCTGAGGGCGCTTTATCAAGTGCAATATTATTATTATTATTATTATTACGACTGCTGATGGCGATCTTGATATGAATAATGATAGAGTGATAGCTCTTGCTAATCCTGTTAATGAAAGTGACGCGGCTACAAAAGATTATGCAGATACAAAAATTTGAAAAACTGGCGGATATGTTAATGGAGATTTATTTGTTGAAGCAAAATTAAATATTGCTAATATAGCAACACCATCATTAGCAACTAATGTTCGTATGCTCCCAAAGCCTGGAACTCCCTCCCGACCTGCGTCAGAACATCCCGTGACCTGACCACATTTAAAAGGAACTTAGAAACACACCTATTTAGGACAGCTTTTAGTGGGTCCCTGTGATTCGTCCTTCACGTGCTTATGGGTGCTGACACTGTGCATGCTGCCACTAACCACATTTGCATGCTGACCCTGTGCATGTCACCCCTAATCATGTTATTCATTTTTTTTGTTTTTTAAACATGATTTTATTTACCATTTAATTGCATTTCCTTTTGCAGCAAATTTAAAGCGCCTAGAAAGAGATTAATTTCTCTGAGGGCGCTTTATCAAGTACAATACTATTATTATTATTATTATTATTATGTTGCAACTGTTGCATATATGGATGCTAATTTTGTAAAATATAATGATGCAAGAATGAATGGCCCTTTGAATATGAATAATAATCCAATCATTATACAGGAAGATTCTGTAAATCCGAATGATGGAGTAAATCTTTGTTATCTTCGAAGAGTAAGTGGAAATGTTACAGCTGTAAATTTTAAAGGAACAATTGACGGCTCGCTAACTACACAAATATATGGCAGAACAATTAATGGTAGATGGATTGCTAACATTAACAATATTGTTATTCAAAGAGGTTTATTTGTTATTGGAGTGGTGTATGAAGTTTCTGGAATAACAAAAGTACTTATGCCTCCACCATCAACATTAACAGCACAGGCTGATCAACTGTATGGTAGCTATATGTTGGATGCTAGTAAAAAAGTAGCTGCTAGTTCTACTTTTATATCTGGATCAAGTTTGTTAGATAGAGAAATAAATGTTACTGTTGATATAGCAATAGCATAATGCTAAGCAGAAAATATTTACAAATGATTGGAGCATTAGATTTGTCTAAAAATAAAATAGTAAATCTTGGAAGTAATGTAGATCCTTTAGAAGCTGTTGGAAAATCATTTGCAGATAACAACTAAAGAAGAAAAGATTCGGATCAATTTATACGAGGAAACATATCTGCAAACTCAAGAAAATATGTCAATGTACTAGCTCCGATAAAACGAAATTATATTGCAACAAAAGAGTATACTGATACAAGGCAGATTTTACTGTAAATGATGATTTAACAGTTAATGAACTAATAGTTGTAGGTGAAATAAATAATGGTACAAAAGTACGTGATATTTTATATATATATCTAGCAAATAGAGATACTGATGAACTTTTTCCGTATGACAATCTACAAATTAATGGAGGTTCTTTGAGTTTCTGTAAAATAGAAAATCTGTCAGGTTTTTATAGTAATCTAGTTTACAATAGAGACCATTACTTAGCTAGAATATCTGATGTAAGAAAAGTACCAATATGTTATTATTCAAAATTAAAATTGAGAATAAAAGATCTTTATGATATGGATTCTGAGAGTATGCCTATGTTTTTAAGTAATTTTGGAGAAAACTATTCATTCTTAAATGTTGTAGAGAAACAAATAAATGAAAAATCGATTATATTAAAGGATGTGAATAATTTAATGTTAAAATGGAATTAAATTTAAATATTGGTAATACAGAAAATCTTATAGCTAGAGATTATTATCACAAAATCTACTCACCAAATTTCTTTGTTTCTAATTTTTTTAAATCACTTATTACGGAGTTGAAAATAATTATATGTTATTATATAACAAAGTTCGATGTTTATACTCATACTATTTTCTTAACTATCAATTTTCCTGTTTTAAATTATAATAATATGATAACTCCAAGTGCTTCAGATGTTATTGAAATTATTTTAGCTGATGCTGTTATAAGTCAATATAGTTAAACTTTCCAATCTAGACTTTCTTTAATAAACTCTGTTGGAATACTATATTATTTTCCTGATAGTTGTTTTGTTAACTCTATTTTTTAGAGTATGCTTCTGATTTAAGACTATTTATTGTATCTATTTTCAAATCTTTAAGAAACTCTGAAAATATTGATACATCTCTAACTTTTGTAAATATATATGCCATTTCTTTTTCTGAATGATTTACTCTTAAAGCTTTGTATTCTAAAACTATTTTTATTGCTTCTAATAGTGTACTCCTAATATCCTCAATTCTTCCCATTGGGTATGAGCAAATTTGTATAATCTGTTGCCCTTGTGCAACTGTTAGACAATCTTTACTTGTATTTTCTACATTCATTTCTATATAAATAAATTATTTACAGTGTGGTTGTTGGAATTGTATCAGAAACTGGGGCATTCGGATCAACGACTGCTGGATCGACAACTGGAGCTGCTGGAGCAGCAAGAGCAGCGAGTGTTGCCTTTTGTCTGGCACTTGTTCCATCAGTGATATAAGGTAGAATTGCATAACATTCATCCTTAACAATTCCAGAGATATCAGGTTTCATTCCTGCAATGCCTGAGATAACTGTTGAAAGTGTTGGTACCTGACTAGCAATCCATGTTGTATAACTAGATATTTCTCCAGGTGTATCAAGAAGAGTATCAACTTTAGTTCTAACTGTTGCTTCAAGGTCGCTTGTTATATTTGCCATTCCAGAATCGATTACTTTTTGCGCTTCAATGTCACACTCATCAATATAAAACTTTTCTACAGATGTATCTATCATAATTGAGATATCTGAGTCGAGTGTCTGTTGATCATACACAGTCATTCTAGATTTTACAAGATAATCAACATATGCTTTCAGCAGAGTTGCAGATGTAGCAAGACTGGCATCAGTTACTTCAGTTGTCGACATTTTCTATACTATTAGAAAAAAAATACAAAACATCTAATTATTTATTAACTCTCTTGCTTTAATTTTAAGTTTCTCATATGTATCTTCATGGGTACACATTTCAAATATAATTTTAATAAGTTCATCAGTTAATTTTAATGTTCTACCATGGCTAATATCTTGAATTGTATTACTAACTTTATAAATTGTTATTTTTGGATCCTTATATACAATGAGGAAAAACATTTAATTCAAAAATAATTAATTAATTTGTACGCCCTGTTTAGTTTTTGGAGTTTTTGATTTCTTTTCTGCTTCTACTAGCATTTCATTTATTTTACTTCTACATTCCATTAGTTCATCACAAGTATCGCAAATCTCAACTAGAACACTAATATATGAGCTATCCAAATCTGGAATAAGTTTATCAAGTGAATGCTTGACAATTCTTTGATCTACTCTCTTTAACTTTTGTAGACAAATTTTAAGAGCCATATCTCTTGATTGTTCACAACTCAGAATTCTAGAAACATCCATTCTATATAAATATAAAATTGTGTATAGTTCATCTTCTTCGTTTACGTAATTGTATTCTACACCTTCAAAATTAAATGTTTGTTCATAGCCTTCATTAAGATCATCTTCTTCGCTAGCATCTGAATATTCTGACTCATCACTTTCATATTCTGATTCTTCTGGATTGTAATCAGGATCATCACTGTCAGACTCTTCGTATTCAGATTCATATTCAGTTTCAACATTTTTGTTTTCAATTTCAACTTTTTCCATTTCTATAATAATGAATTTTAGTTATTAATATAAATTTATTCTTGCCGTCTCAAAAATTAATTCTTCTTCTGCTCTGTCATATTCCATTTCTATTTGTAATTCATATAACTCTTTTGTTGTTTCTCGAATATCATGTTCGACTTTTATTTTTGCTTCAGGTTCAATTATATTTTCAATCTTTCGTTTTGGCATCTATATTATTATTACCAACATTGCAAGTATTACATCGACCTGGATTTAGATTATTACTTAATGCATCAGCAATTCTATAGTGTCCATAAGCGTAACTGCAGATTCCACAGTCCAACCAGTATCGTTTTGAATCAAAAGCTGATAGTGCTTTTTTGTTTGTGTTATAGCATAAATATGATGATTTCTTGTTTGAAATCTTGATTGATTGTGATAAACATCTTTGCCAGTCTCAAGACATCCTAAATAGTCTGAATGTGATAAATATTTCTTTACTACATCCTTTTTTGTACCTTTAGCTTTCTTTGCTAACGACTTCACTTCTATACCATTATTTGTTGAAACTGCTATTTGCATAGAATATAGTTTTGGTCCTAAGAAAACTCCGTCATCTAGTACAACTGAATTCTCTATCATAATTCCAGTTTTATCTTTAATGAAATCTTTTGTTTCTGCATCAATTGTATATTTATCTGCGATCTCATCTTTAAATTTTCCTAAGCTTCCTTTGTTTTCTTCCATCATTTTATCAAATCCTTCTAATTTCCACACTTCTTGATTTTTTGGATATCCAGATAGATCTAGAGAATCAATATAATTCTCAAAGTCTTTATAAACATCTTCTGTATTTATCTTCATGACTAAAGAATCAGTATCAGTATATGCAAGTGTCAGCGCATCTCCATAATTATCTTTCATTGTATTATAAGAAAAGTCTTGCATTACTAATTTTGATATCTCAAGAATAGCAAAACCTAAGTAAATAGGTTTGTTAAGATAGATTTAAGGCTTTGTCGCTTCTATTCCAACAAGATCCATATTGAAAAGTCTTCTATCTTTAAATCTTGCACTCATAACTCTTTTATTTGATGTTTCAACATCCTTGTCGAACTTTAAATCAAATAACTCAATGCTTACTCTCTCTCTCTCTCTCTCTCTCTCTCTCTCTCTCTCTCTCTCTCTCTCTCTCTCTCTCTCTCTCTCTCTCTCTCTCTTACATTTTCCATTGTCTTTCCACAGAATGCATTATTTTTTAATTTATATTCTTTTTCAAACTCATCTTTTGCATCTTTTCTTCTCTCAATGTTATTTTTAATGTATCAACTCAACCAATTGCTTTGTGAAAAACTCATTATTCTATATATCTTTGTTAATATATAGCCCTTTTCTAAGGCAAATTGTAAATTTCTATAGTGGATTATGTACTTTTCTCTTGGTTCAAGATCAAGAATCAACTTCTCAACTTTGCTTTCATGATCATCTTTAGCTAAAGTTTTATTTTGATAAGATGAATGCTCATCTTTTGCAACCTCTCTCTTAATAGGTAAAAGAGGGTAATCAGAATAAACATTCCATAATGTAAATCCTTTGGACAATGCATGTCAACCTCAAAAGCGTAGCCAGTACTTGAATTTTCTTTTATTCCTAGTATTTTTTGTTTGTAAATGGCCGTATCTGCTTTTCATCTAAAAACTTAAAATTACTTGTTGGTAGGAATTGAGTCATCGCTGTTGCATAAAGTGAATTTGCATCAACATATAGTAGCCAGCTCTTCTTCTTTGTGCTGTCATAATTAGATGCCATTTGGTTGTTCGCCTTAACATGCCTGCAAGATGCTTATGTTATACCTCCTCTGATTGCGCTCTCAAAGAAATTAAAGTCTCCAAAGTTTGATAATAAATCTAATCTAACTTTTAAAAATCTTAAACCTGCACACCAAGTTAAACCAGGAGCAGTAAAGAAGTTAGCAGGATCAAGAATTGATGGTCTTGATCCTGCTAACTTCTTTACTGCTCCTGGTTTAACTTGGTGTGCAGGTTTAAGATTTTTAAAAGTTAGATTAGATTTATTATCAAACTTTGGAGACTTTAATTTCTTTGAGAGCGCAATCAGAGGAGGTATAACACAAGCATCTTGCAGACCAGCTGAACTCGTATATCGAAACCTCACACCTTGCTAGTAAGTTCCAGTCTGGCTTTAGAGCTAATCGCTCCACAGAATCAGCATTGCTTCGGGTATACAACGACCTACTCAGGAACTCAGATATGGGTAGAGTGTCTCTTCCTGTTTTGCTCGATCTATCGGCAGCTTTTGATACCATCGATCACAAAGTACTTCTAGAGCGCCTCTCATCTCGCCTGGGACTCACTGGCACTGCTCTGCAGTGGTTCAGGTCCTATCTCAGTGGGAGACTCCAGAGTGTTGACGCGAATGGACAAAGATCATACGAAGTGCCTCTGAAATATGGAGTACCTCAGGGCTCTGTGCTAGGTCCGGTCCTTTTCACGGTTTATACTCTCCCTCTTGCTGATGTGATTGCCAAGCACAATCTAGGCTTTCACTTCAATGCGGATGACACTCAGTTGTACCTTTGCTTTGATCCCTCCCAGCCTTCGAGCACCTCAAATTCTCTAAACTCACTTGCTGCATGCATTGATGACATCCGCACATGGATGGCAGCAAATTTTCTAAAACTAAACGATGATAAAACTAACTTACTAGTTATGGGCAAATCCAGTGTGATTCAGAAATTGGAAAGGCTGACTCTCAAAATTGGCTCTGCCAGCATATCTCCAGTTGAATCAGCTCAAAATCTAGGTGTCATATTCCAAAGCGACCTCTCGTTAGACGACCACATCAATTCCACAGTCAAATCCGCCTATTTTCAGCTTCATAATATTGCTAAAATTAGGGCTTGTTTAGATAAGGATACCACGTCCAAGTTGGTCCATGCATTCGTGACATCCCGTCTCGACTTCTGCAACTCACTGCTTACTGGCCTACCAGCATGTGCGATCAGGCGATTGCAGCTGGTGCAAAACTCGGCAGCTAGGCTTGTCTGTCGTGAGCTTCGCAGTTGCCACATTACTCCACTTCTCGCCGACCTGCACTGGTTACCAGTCAAGCAACGGATTGACTTCAAGGTTTTGTCGCTCACTTTTAGGTCTCTTCATTCTATGGCTCCAGCCTATCTTTCAGATATACTCCCCAATCAGGCCAAGCATCGTACCACCCGCTTTTCGGAATCCAACAGTCTAGAAATACCTTGTACAAACCTTAAATCCTTTGGAGACTATGCATTTAGCTCCTATGCTCCCAAAGCCTGGAACTCCCTCCCGACCTGCGTCAGAACATCCCCTGACCTGACCACATTTAAAAGAAACTTAAAAACACACCTATTTAGGACAGCATTTAGTGGGTCCCTTTGATTCGTCCTTGATGTGCTTATGCGTGCTGACACTGTGCATGCTGCCACTAACCACATTTGCATGCTGACCCTGTGCATGTCACCCCTAACCATATTATTCATTTTGTTTGTTTTTCAAGCATGATTTTACTTACTATTCTATTGCATATCACTTTGCAGCAAATGTAAAGCGCCTAGAAAGAGATTAAGTTCTGTGAGGGCGCTTTATCAAGTGCAATATTATTGAGAGATGTCTAAAGTGTTGAAAAACATCCATTTTGAGATAAATATCACTATATTTTTCTAATGTATCTTCAGTTAGTGGGTCAATCTTCTTCATTAATTTCCACACTTCTTGTGCTCTTTCATAATCTTTTTCTCCAATGTTGCTGTCGTTTAATGTACTATAAAAACTTGTTATTGGAGGCAAACTTGTATCTTCTAACTTCGAGAAAGAATCAAGATATTCGTAAGGAAGAACCCCCTTTGCAGATAACAATTCAAATTCTTTATCGCTAAGCATAGAGAACTCTCCCCTAGTATGTGTTAGAGGTTTCTTTGACTTAACAACATTATTAACTAAATCTGACAATCCTTTATTCATCAACTGAAGTGAATCTCTTAAACTAAGAGCTCCGATTTCAATGTTTATATATTTTTCCATATTATTTGCAATTACGCTTTTTTAAGTTTTTGACCGTGAAACTCTTGAACTAACAAATGTGAATCATATCCTTTTAGGTTATGTGTAAATACTGGAAGCTTAAACTTATCTGGATTAATACTAACATTAAGATTGCACTCGTGATGTGCAGCACCTCGATATTTGCCAGTAAGATGGCAGTGATCTAGAACCTTATCATCTTTTAAATCTAAATTGCAAATATAACAGACAGTTGCTGAATTGTATTCTTTTTGCTCTTCACTAGTCATAGTCTTATAATCTTATTTCTTGTACTTAGGAAGAGTTTCTCGCAACACATTCTTTGTTGAATCTACTTCTTCTAATAGATTCTTTACTAACTCTCTTACATTATTTGGTCCCTTTAGTAACTTAAAACGTCTTCTTTCTCCTTTGTATTCTATATTTGTATAGGCGCTTGAATATGGAATGTGTTTTTGAAAAGAACCTTTTGGAATGCTACTATCTTCCTTATCAGTCTTTCTTACATCACTAAGCAAACATTTAAAGTCTACATAAGCAACAAATGGACACCATAATGTTTTTGAATATTCCTTAAAGTAGCACTTTTCTCCTTCCTCGGGCATTTTTATTCTAGACCTGCCATCATTTCCCTTCTTACAGGCATCAATATGTTGTGCAAGTTTATCTTGAGAATAAAATCTGCAGATACATCTCTTACAAGTTAGTTGAGTGCCAAATCCCTTTGAGCTTCTGCAAAGTCCATTAAAATTCTTAATAATTACATAATGAGAGACTGTCTTTTCTTCACTGCTATATAAAAGAAGATCTAAGTGCTTCTCATTTTCCTCATCAACTATAAGAAGTGGGCTTAAATCTCTGCTGCAATACTCATAAACATTTATTGTATTGTCAAAAAGCTTTGCTAAAGTGGGTATATCTGAAACAGTTAACGCTTGTGAATATCCAGGTCTTACATTAAACAAGTCTGTCAAAGTAGGAATATGATGATTATATTTTTCAAAAAGTATTTTATTTAGATCTGCAATTGACTCTGGATGATTATCTCTAGGATGAAGAAATCTTAGTACGCACCACAATGCGCAACAGTTATCTGATTCATTCTTTATATTCAAGGTTGACCTCTTTTTCTCTAATCCTTTAGGCATAGGTAAATAACTCCCTCAAAAACGATGTCTAAAATGAGTAAACTTTGCATATAAAGCATTAATTGCAGACAAACATTAATTGCTGAGCCCTAGGCTCTATAACGTTCAAAACATTACTACTCAGGTTCCGACAGTCTGGAAGCCAACAGCTTGGAACATATAAGCCAGGCTTTTGGATCAGCCTACCATTGGTATGTCGACGATCAAAATATTCGCTGCAACCTGCAATGTATGGTTAGTTTGGATAGATGAGCATACAACTAGAAAATCCATGACTTTCACTTGCTTGCTTGTTCGTAAATCCTGCATCATAAGCTTCCGCCTCTGCCTTGAACAAGCAGCTCCCTCCCTCCTTCCCTAAATAAATAATAAATCCTTGCTGATTAAGCAGCCTCTTTTTGTATAGCGACAGAAGAGCCTTTATGGCTATCACCACCGCTTGCAGTGGCGATAAAGAATCGCCCACCGCAGGAATCAGACCCACGACCTCGGGATTGAGGTCGTGAAAGCAACCGCCTTACCCAGTGTGCCATCCCTCCCTCCCTCCTTTGCTCCCTTTCTCTCTCTCTCTCTGTCTCTCTCTGTCTCTCTCTGTCTCTCTATCTCTCTCTCTCTCTCTCTCTCTCTCTCTCTCTCTCTCTCTCTCTCTCTCTCTCTCTCTCTCTCTCTCTCTCTCTCTCTCTCTCTCTCTCTCTCTCTCTCTCTCTCTCTCTTCTCTCTCTCTCTCTCTCTCTCAATGTGGGGAGTATTTTGTATGTTGGGAGGAAGCTCTAGTGCCGTTTTCCAAGCACCATGAGGCAGCTCACTATGAAATGCACTCGCGGATAGCGTCCCTGTTCACGAGACTGTTTCGTGCTGGTCAGGTGCTTCCAAACTCCACAATAGCATAGTCGGACGGCACTAGTTACCAGTTTGCTGGAGTCTGAGAGTAGCTTTCCAGCATGCCTCTTCCTCTTGCTGCTGCTGCTGCTGCTGCTGCTGCTGCTGCTGCTGCTGCTGCTGCTGCTGCTGCTGCTGCTGCTGCTGCTGCTGCTGCTGCTGCTGCTGCTGCTGCTGCTGCTGGGCTGCCCCGTGAAGCCTGCCACGCAGCTGCAAACGAGGCTGTCCAGAAGATAGCCTGGAAAGTCCTGTCGAAATCCTACTACTCTTGCGGTGGCAATTTCTTGCCACCGGCTTACCTGGCTTGCCTGTATGCAAGGCTTGCTAAAAATGGGGCCAGAGAAAGAAATGTGCCGATGCTCGTGTCTCGTTGGCTAGAGACCGAGCAGCTGGTACAAAGCAGGACCAGGGGTCCAAGGCTGCTTGACCAGGTCAGCATGCCTGCTCGAGCGATACCGAGCTAGCCCGACCATTATGGTGTGGCTAGCTCAGTCAGCCACACCTAAAGCCACAATGTCACTCAGCGGTTGGGCAGTCCACTGTCTGGGGGGGGGGGTAGTTGCTGAGCTCGAGGTCTGACCGGTTGCCTTGTCAGTGACAGAGCTTGGCCGAAGCTGCTAGCTGCTGCTGCTAGCTGCTGCTGCTTTCGTGACCCCTACTGCTGCCATGCATACCATACCTTGGTCTTCTAGGTTGGTGGGACAGGTAGCTGTGCCCTGTCGTTTTCTATATGTCTGAGCCTGCACGAACTTGAAGCAAGTTATGGATTTGTCCTTGATTGGCCCCCAGCTACCAACCGACAGCGTTCCACTCTTGTCGGCTCAAGCTCACAGACAGCTCACGGGGGGGGGGGGGCTCTGATGGTTGGAGGAGGCCTTAGTGGAGAAGGAACTTAAGCACGGCTTTTTATCTGCTGATTTCTGCAAGCCATTCCACTCTGGCTCTGTTCTAGTGACCGTTGCCCACCCACACAGTTTCTCATTATATCGTAGAACGTTAGCCTCTAAGATTAGAGGTCGTGCATTTTAATTCCAAAGCTATAAACTGGATGCATTTCTCTTGCTTTTGTATCTAGTAGAGTCGGTGTGACCTGGCATGCTGCATAGCTGCCAGTTCATTCTAGCGCAACAAATTTTTTGAATCAACATTTGTGTTGCATCGCCTTGGCAGAGTAGGAAAAGTAAATATTTATTTAACGAGCGCTTTTAGCTTCTGCTTAAGTGCCGTCAATTAAGGCGATGCCTTGACGTCAGTTGAAGTTCTGGGCTTTGGGAGTATAGCAACTGAAGGCAAAGTCTGCATATGCTTTGGTATTTTTTAGAGTCACTGCTCAACGACTTTATTCAGAAAAGCCGTTAGTGTAATGTGAAGCCTGCCGTGTAAGTATTGGAGATATACAGGCCAGAGCCAAAAAACGTACGGAACTAAAGGTTGGCAATGGAACATTAAGAGCAATACATACACTGCTTAATGGGTAGTTAGTGGAGGTTGGTGATTAGTGGTGTAATATTGCAGTTGTAATATTTGTTTCAGAAAAACCTAGCTGCACAACTGTTGCCAACTGCAAGCATCTCATGACATCTGAGGCAGGAACATTCGGTGCGAAAACTCTTTACGATCGTTGTTCTGGAAGCTTGATCAGCTACAGTATACACCAGTTTGATAAAGAGGGACATACTTGAAGGTCATGATCCCCGGAAGCCTACCATGGACTGCTTTAAGCTGAGTCTGCAAATCTTAACTGAGCTGCTTGCTGCTTGCCTCTCTCGGGTTTCTTGAAGTTTTGGCCAATTACCTCTGCCTTCTCTTTCCATTCACGTGAATAGCGTCATTTTGTTATGCACCGCTGTGAGGGAACATGATGCAGCCGCCTGTGAGCACTGGGCAGAGACCCTAGGAGGACTCAGACTGCCTATGCAGCCTCAGACTCTCGAGTGGTGGAGGGACAAAAAATGGCTCTCGGCAGATGACTGGGCAGTGAGGCCCAAATCCTTGCATCGGCAGCATCTGTGGATCATCCATTTACCACTAACTGCCTCCAACTGTCGGGAAGGTTGGGAACCAACAATGAATGGCTCGTCAGTGCAAAAACTATTGATGCATGGAACATGCCGATGGACTACAGAGGGGGAGAGGCGGGATAGATCCCTCGATGCCTGCAGCCGTCTGCAGTGTGTAGCGTGGGCTTGGCAGGCATGGTTCTGAATACCGGGCTCGGTGTTTGAGCCAGCAGTCTTGTTACTCGATCGCTCTACCCAGACCGACGACAGGTTGTGCAGAGTGCTGACCTAGCCAGCTCCGGGTTTTTCATCGCAACCAGACTACTTTGAACACACTTTATCAGCCACTTCGCCTGAGGAGAGAGAGATCCAGAGCCGAAGAACGGAAGCATACCGGGAAAACCAAACAGAGACAGAGAGAGACAGAGACACAGAGACACAGAGAGACAGGGAGAGAGAGAGACAGAGAGACAGAGACAGAGAGGCACAGAGAGACAGGGTGAGACAGACAGAGAGAAGATGCAGGCATCTTCGGCAGAGAAAAGAGCCATTTTCAGCACTCTCGTCAGAAAAAAAAGTTTGCAATCTCACTCATTCTTGACCGGGGAACAATTACAGACGGCTTGCTTCTTGGCACTTTGCTTTTTATGCTTTAGCAGCGAGTGCATCAGTGCCCACCACTAGCTTGTTAATTGATGCACACGAGAGCCACTTTTTTGGTTCCCCTTTCAACTGGAAGCTTTTTGAGCTCATGCGGCCAGGGAGAGACAGCTGTTGCTATGTCTCATCAGCCACTAGTAGAGCCATGTCGGTGCCCGACCTGCTTGAGTGCAGCTGCTCACGTGCTGCCCCGCACGTGCATGCCAGATAGCAGCTGCACCAGGGCGAGCAGGTATCTAGTGGTTTATGAACAGTTATCTGAACTTATCTGTCAGCATGGACTACTCGCACAGAGAGCACGTGCCACGTGCTGATGAAAACTAGGTCACCTTTGGTGACCCGACCGTGAGCTCGTGCTGGCCGTGAAGAACCGTGAAGAATCGTGAAGAACCATTGCCTAATCAGGTGACACATGCAGTCGACCAGTCGACCACTCGTCAGACCAGCAGCAGTGGCGGCTGCTCGGACGGCAGCTCTCTTTCATAATCCCGTGTGTGCCCGAACCGCCGCCAGGTAGTGCCGAACGGTGCCTACTGCTGCTGCTGCTGCTGCTGCGGCTGAATTGCTACGTCGTCGTCGGCTGCACTCTGCCTGCACCCTGCTTGCCAAGGGTCTGACCGGCGGCTGCTGCAGCCTCTGCACCGACAAGGGCTTTGATGGTCGGTGCCACAAGCTGTGTCAACTGTGCCTGCTTCTTGTGTGCTTCTTGGCAGCACCTCTTACCACGACTCGTTCTCGAAAGGCGATGTGGTGATCCGTGCTGAGGCATTTTTGAGCTGGGAAAGCACTTGCAGCAGCGCCAAGCATGCCTAGCCGTGCGAGATGCACTGCCAAGGTACACCCTAGAGTTAATTTTTCGAGCATTTCGCCGAGCAGCATTGCAACAAGTACGTGACGATGCACTACCTTTATCCCACACAGAGGCACACAGTCGTTCCATTGTTCAGGCTTCCCATCGAGCTCTCGACAAGATCTAGGCAGCTGTGGCCGACGGATGGCCTGTCACTGGCACCTTTGTCAGAGAGCGGCTCAGGCGAGCAAGAAACCGACAGCCGCTGCTTGCTCCTGCTGTCCACCTACTCGAGGATACTTTAGCACAGTTAGCAGGTGCTTCTCGGCATGATAGAGCTTGAGTACGAAGCCAAGAGTGCCCGGGTTGAACTATACTGCCCCCAGGTGGGACAAAAATCCACTGAGCCGAAGGGCTCATCGGCCAAGCCATCGTCTACTGTCGTAATCTGCTTAGCACTCTGAGCATCCAGCTTGATCGAGCAGTGTCCCTTGCGGCTGTCTCAGCTGCAGAGGCTGCATCATACCACAACTAGTGACCACAACGACTGTGGCAGCATCTGTTTTGCCGGTAATCATGGTAATCAGAAATGCAAGGGGGGGGGCTGTTGTGGTGGCTGGCTCTCATTGCTGCTGCCGTGCTGCCATTGTCCGATCGACGAACTACTGTCAGTTGACATTGAGGTACACAAAAATGGGAGCCAAAGATCGCTCAAGCCGATGAGCACAGTGTCGGCGTCCTCTGCATGCTCGTGCCTGCTCAGCGGCTGCCTAAGCAGCTGAGTTTGGCTGTTTAGGCAGCTGCATAGCGACACCCATCGCTAGCCCTGCCCCGAGTGAGGCTGTTCCTGTGCACTCGTGAGGGGGGTGCAGGAGCTGCTCCAAGTATTTCTCGTGTCGGCATTGCCTAATTAGGCAGACAGCTGGCAGCCTTCGTATGGAAAGCTGTGTGCTTGGCTGCATGTCAAGTCCACAGATGAGCTCTCCCCATCTCCTTCTTTGCTCTCCTTTGAAACCGCAGTCACTCGATATTGTTACTTCTATTCAGACCTGCAGCACTACCTACACTATGTCTGTTGCGGATTGTGTGCGCACATCCTAGCTGTTCTTTTTCTGTGCAATTTTGCCTTTGCTTTGCTTGAAAGCAACAACGACTTGTCTGTAGACGAGCATGTTTCCTCCATTTCCTAGTAGGCCTGTTCTTTCAGGTAAAGACATTTGCCAAAATCAGAGCCTGCCTAGAATATAGGAGACCAACTACTTTATTGTGATTGTGACATGGATCGAAATTATTGCAATTCCATTCATTTAAGACTCCTGGCCTGCAACCTCTATCGCCTGCAACTAGTGCAAAATCCAGCAGCTTGTATGGTCGGCCGGCAATATTGTAGCTACTGCAGCAAAAATATATTTATATAATATATATATTTTTTTCAGTCTGAGCTTCACTGGAAATTAGGTGCCGAATTGATATGAGGATCCTCGTCCTAGCTTACATTCATAAATGCATAGCTTCATCCACTGGCACCAGCCTTCCTGTCCGACCTACTTGTTCCTCCAGCTGTGTGCCCTCGCACCAGGCTTTTCGTAGCTTTTCGTCTTCCTTGCCGGAACTCTCTTTCGTGCACAAACAATCTTCACTTGTTAAGTCCTGAGGCTAAAGAATACCGAAAACTCGGATAATTCATGCATTAGTGTACTCTGTGTAGTGGCATGCCCATGTGTCTGAGTGTGCTCGCCTGTGTTGCTCTCTTGTGCTCAGTCGTCCATGAAAGGCTGGCATCTGGGGTCAATGAAATAAATTATAGACATGACACTTTATTTATTTTAATGCAGTCATGAAAAAGACTCGATTTAGGCTCCAGGCTATAATCTTGATCAGGTAATGGCAAATCCTTCAGTAGAAAGTGCTTTGACCATTGAGTTATGTTCCATTTCATTATCAATAGCAAATTTAATCGCCAAGCTCGATCTAGGCTTTTACTTGTATGTAGCAGACACAGCTGTACCCATGCATTGTTCTCTTCTGTGTGTATAACTTCCTTAACTCCCTTGCAATATTTATTAATGACTGACACACTTGGGATGCAACAAAACTTTCTCAAATTAAATATTTCTCACACCAACTCTCCAGTTCTACTGAGAAATTGAAGAGCTCAGCTCTCGAAATTGGCTGAGGCCAGCATATTTCCAGTAGGCTCTGCACACCATCTGGGCGTCCGTCCCAAAGCAGGTTTTAGAAGACCACTTCAGCTCCACCGTCATGTCAGCCTACTGATAGCTGTGTACACTAGACGACCACATCGGCTATGAAGTTCTCTACAAGTCCTACTTTTAGCTGCAAACTAATGCAGGTAAAGTGACCTCAGCCGATTTGGTCCATGCATTCTGAACATCCCGTCTAAACTTATGTAACTCATCTAGCAGATGTCCCTGCTCATATAGTATAACGATTACAATTAGCACGAAATTTTCTGCTATGTTCGTTCATCTGTCGTGAGCGATGCAACTGCCACTTCACACAGTCCTGCATTGGCTGCTCACCAAGCCTATCGACATCAAACTTCTGTCACTCATTGGTATCTTCGTCACCTGGCTCCAGAAGGTCCAACAGCTTATCTTACCACGCCCTCCTCAGACTCAAGCTGTTTAGTTAAGCCACTCACCTTGTTCAAATCCGTCGCTGACCTTGCCCTCTGTCGATTTGCTCCCAAAGCCCCAATCTTGCAGATCATTTCTTGCAGCCAATCTTGCCAATTTTTCACGGATTGTGGTATTGGCACCGACCATTGCTGTGGATTGCCGTGCATTGCTGACAGTTAACGAGCAAATCATCTCAAAAATGTCACGCATTCACTTTGGATCAACGGAATTTTATATGTAATGACTATTGGGCTTTGTGCTGTCCATTTCTCATCGATTTGTCGCGAGCTGGGGTATTGGCCAGGGCCATTGCTGTTGATTGCCATTGATTGTTTGCGACGGTACATACGCGATTGGTTGAAAGGATGTTATTGCACTTAAAGCACAGTGCACTGTTACTAACTATTAGATAAATTTTATCTTGGCCCAGTCACTTTTCCGTGATTTTTCGATAGATCATAATGGATTTCCGTATTTGCCCAGGCTAATGCCGTCGGTTGCCATGGATTGCCCAAAATTAAACGGTCAGTCTTGGCTGAAATTATGTGGGCATGCAGTGGAATGTAACATGGAATAAGAACTGGAGCTTGGTGCAGCCGATTTCTCGTCGATTTGCCAAGGATTGTGCTATTGGTCCCTGCCACTGCTGTCAATTGCCGTGCTTTGTTGACAATTAACGTGCAAAATAGCTTGCAAGCTCTACGATTTCACTTTCAGCACAAAGAAATGTGAAATGTGATGACAATTGGCATTTCGTACAGCCAATTCAAGGTGGATTTGCCACGAATTGTAGTGGATTGCTGCTTCCAGCCTAGAAGTTACCGTAGATCGCCATACATTGCCAGATATTGTAGGAGCGAAATTGCTTAAAATGATACGGCTGGCTTTGGCCGGTTTGCTTTTGTAACATACATTCAAAATTGGAGAATTGCGAAACCAATTACAAGGCACTATGCATCCGATTGCTGTAGATTGTGGTACTGGCACGGGCCATTGCAGTCGATTGGAGTGCATTGCTGCCGAACGGTCGAGGCAATTACAGTAAAGTTGTAACCGAGTTTCTAGGGTCAAAGGCTAGTTCCCGCCAAACTGCCATACTCAGGCCACGCTGCCGCTCGCCATGCCGCTGAGCTAGGGTAAGACGAGCGGCCGTCAGGTTAAACCTCTTTATAATAACGCATGCGCCAACAACAACAGAGGAACTAAACAAGTCTACAGTGAGGGTCCTAAACAAAGTACACTATAGGGGCGCAAGACGACGCAGCAAGCGCGAACAAACGTGCTAGTTGGTCAGTCGGCTTCCACCGCCACACCGGTACAAGCGTACTGCGTACAAGACCCGGCTAACTGAGTATTCTGGGATAGACAAAGCAGACGTCCACAACAGTCGAGAGCTTCCGCCGAACGCACGGGGGTGAGGGGTCACGAACACAATACACGGGGAACGCGGAATATACCAGCCTCAACAACGAGCGTGCTTTCCAGCTCCGCTCGGGCCTTGGGTACTCGTCGCCTTGCGTGCGTGGCCGCATCGCCTAAGCACGCCTGCAACCATGCAGGGGCATAACTCGGCGAGACCGGGAGCCTCCAACACAACAACTTATTCGGCTAATTCCTCCTACCCAAGAGCCCCGGTGACCTCACGCACCATACGAACATGCCATGCCGTACGTCCGAACCCGGTCTAGCCGGTGACCCTTACCCTCATTATAGCCGTCCGGCCCCAGCCAATCAAACCTAGCGTGGGTACATAATAGCCGAAAAGTAGTACAGCGTGCAGTCGGCAGCGGGAGAGTTAATGTCGTTGAGTAAGACCGGTGTAAGTGAGTAAACAGTATATGACCTGCAGAGCCAAGGCTTCTGTCGCGAACATTCTTTGCATGCAGCACCGGTTTCGCCTAGTGGTAAAGGCACCCGCCTAAGCCAAGGTGAAGGTGAATAATTTGATGGCCGACGGTCGAGACCCATGGTACTTGTGCAGTGCCGGGATAGACCTCAAGTTCTCCTTGTACTCTACCCAAATGAATTACAATTTTTATATTTTTTAAGAGGAGGAATAGGACGGCTGATTAATTTTCCATAGCGGATCTGAGGGTGATATGAGGCTCAAACTGGCACAGCAGTTATGCAAGGTATGAAGACGCAAAACCGTGGCGGGCCTTGTGCGTCAGTTGATTGTCTGTACTCTTTATTGTTGATCAACCGGAAGACGTTGAACCCCTACCAGCGAAGGAGACAAATAGCTAAACCTCTGGGCTTTGTTAGCTAGCCCTGCAGCAATATTCGTCACCAGCAGCAGTGCCATAGAAGATTTTTTTGATAGCAGAGCCAAATGAAATTGCTATAATCTAGCCGAGGCCGAACCTCGGAGCAAGTTACATTTTTTGAAATCCACAGTAGAAGACAGTACCTAATCTTGGATATTGGTTGGACGTGATGGCTACCTGTTGAGGCTTTTCCTAATGCAACCTTCGGCGATTAGACAAATTTCCAAGATTCAGAAGACAAGTTTCGCTGTGCATAGCTGAAGAATGGTCGACGCAATTGCAGTGAAGTTTTGTGAGTACACAATAGCCAAAGACCAGAGCAGCGTGCAATCATAATTAGAGCTTCTGGTGTTCTCGCTCTGGTTGCTGTGCAGCGGATTGCAGCTGATTTCGGCGGATTTAGGTGGATTGCAGTATTGGATCGGGCCGTTGCAGCGCATTGCACGAGAACTCGTGTGCACAATAGAGCGAAATTTTTTTTATTGCACTTCGAACTTAATCTGATCCTATATGCAATATCAATTAGAGCTTGGCGATGGCAATTTGAGGATGATTTGCAGTGGAATAAAGTGGATTGACGTATTTTCCCAGGTCATTTCCGGCGATTGCCGCACATTGCCAGAGTGCGAAAATGGGCAATATTTAATTTTACGTGTGTGTGCACACAACAGTGCGTGCTTAACTGTGCAATATAAACTGGAGTTCGGCGAAATTTATTTCTAATTTGTTTACGTGGACTCTGTGGATTGAAGTGGTTTGTGATATTGGCCCGGATTACTGCAGTCGATTGCAGGGCATGGCAGGAGAATGGCCGTGCCAATGCAAGTAAAATTTGTTAAGTGCATTTTTTTGAAGAGTTTATTGTCATATGCAACCAAATCACTAACTTTTAAAACAGGGTTTCTTTTGTTGCATGTGGATTGTGGTAGATTGTGGCATTGGCCGAGGACGCTGCAATCCTACTATTGCGATCCTATATTCCATCATATCATTCCTATCAATCTACAATCCTTTCAGTTAACTTCATGAGAAGGAGTGATCAGAGTCGCGCTAAATCTTCCCAGTACATTTTAAACTGAGCTTAGTCTGATATTCCAAGCTTTTTGTTGCTTTTTGGAGCTGATTTATGGCGGACTTGAACAGAACTTAAAATGGATTGCGAACTTTGAAACATGACACTTGAATTTTCTTGCATATTCAACAGGATGTAAGCAGGCAGAGCCAACTTTAGGCATTAGGTTTTCCACTTTCTGAACCACACTTGGTTTGCCCATAACTAATAAATTGGTCTAATAATCATTCAACTTAAGGAAGTTTGCTGCTATCCAAGTGTAGATGCAATCAACCGAAATGGTCTGGTTCGATACTGCCGTCCACTGCAATCCGCTGCAAAGCGGCCAAAAAGCGTACATGAGATGGTCAGATAATGATTGCACATTGGTCTACTCTTTGGTTATTGTGTGCTCGCACAATTTCACTACAAATCCTCAACCATTCCGCAGCAATACATGGCAATCGATTGCAATGGCCCGATCTGGTATAGCAATCCACCGCAATCCTCCGCAAAAGACCAGAAAGCTTACACTTAAAGCTATAACTGGGATAGCGAGTTGCTTTAATCTTCACGTATTGCATACTCGCACAATTTTATTGCAATTTTCCCGATGCCCCAACCATCCTGGTGCAATGCATTGCAATTAACTGCAATTGCCCAGAGCAATACCACAATGCACGGCATTACGAAACAAAATACCCCAAAATTGGTTTTTGTAATGCTCCAATTTTGAATGCATATTAGAAAGCACCCTGTTTAAAGTGCCAGCACATCATGTTTGACCAATTTCGCCTGTACAGGATAATGTCAAGGATAATGCTTAGAAATCTACGGCGATGGCTCGGCTTGAAGCAGCAATCCACTACAATCTGTGGCAAACTGAACATAAATTGACTGTGCGAAGCTTCAATTGTAATTGTACACAATATTTGACTGCATTCAACATGAAACCCTACTTTTCAAGCTATTTTGTATGCAAGTGAAATTGCGCACCTCGCTGGGATTTTTGACCTAACAACTTCAGGTTATGTAAAGTGGAATGTGTCCGTATGAGGAGTTATCACTCCCCAAATTTATGTTTATCCCCTAGCAGATATTAAAATCGTTCTCAAAGCGAGAACAATTGCACAAAGAATGATGGATATAGGTCCAAGCACATATGGTAATAGTATCTATCTGTTGATGCCAGTGTTTGCGTTGACGACCTCTGACCCTAATTTACAGTTAAAGTCACGGTAAGAGGTTACACTTCTAAAATAGGGAAATCTGTATATACAAATAGAATTAAAGCTCCGGCAAGAAAAATTACGATTCCTCAACACTTGAACTCTTGACACTAAACTTATGAAAAATAGATACTATAAGAAATTGTGAACCTTGACAATTCAGCGAAGATGCTAGTTGAAGAAAAAACCATTATCCCAAGCTGAGCCCCTTCGGTGGCGTGGGTGAGGCCCGAAACCGGACGTGTATTTGTTCTATCCGGGGCTGGTCGTCATCTTGCTCGCCTATGCTTGCCGGGGAGGTTCCCCGATACCTCGTCACATCTCTGGTGGGTCATTAGATCCGGCAAATGACTTGACTTTAGCTGTTGACATTCGGGTGCATGGCTCATCACGGAGGAGATGGAGAACTAGCAGGAGGCTAGACAGGAATGTACGGCTGGCAGAAACGAAGAGACCTACAACGCCGGTAAGGCTTAGCAGTACTTCAGTGACAGGTTGTCCATAAACGGAAGGGGCAGGGGAGGGGGTAGGGACATACATGTTGTGCATTGCTAAAAATATTGCTTCGCTGCAGTAAAGTTATTGCCACGAGATCTTTGCAACTCTTATCGGGCGAGAATTGTTGTTGGGGACATGCCTTTATGCAGTCCATTCTATGCCGATTTGTTTTCGAGTAACGATCCTATGTACGTTTAGGGCTTCGTAGTTTTTATCTATTAAAGTAGCAAGAGGCAAACCCCTGTGTAAGTCGATATTTAGCCTAAGGTTACATAAGCGAAATCAAAGCATTACTTCCGATGTTCGAATAGCGCATACACTAATTTTTTATTCCATGATCTAGTCATAGGTCGAGCACATAACAAACAGATTGAATTTTCAACATTCAAGTTGTTTCAAAAGTGCCAAGACGGTGGTTTTTTACTCGTTAGACAAACATTCTTATCCGTGTGAAGGGTAAAAGGGTCTGTCTTTGGCATTTGGTAGACCATCACTCCGTGCTTACATTAGGACAAAAATTTACTTGAGGCCATTTTTAGGTGGCGCGAAAATTGACGCTACAGTGATAGCCATAACAGGAGTCAACTTTCTGAAAAGGCTAAAGTTTCTTTTCTAGTGACGATATGCAATTTCAACAGATGTGAGATTAGCGAGATATTTCCAGAAGGCATGGCACATTTGAGACAAAGCTGAGCTGTCTGTCTCCGAGACCCATCTCCACTCCTTCGAAGGGTACTAAAGGTTTACGTTCTACGGTGCCTCTTCAGAGCTCTAGTTTGAAGTCTCCTTGACTTCTATGCTTCACGCAAGACTTTAAAACTGTATGAAAGAGTTAGTAGCTAAATTTAACAGTTCAAATAAAAATAGGAACAAAAATAAGTTTATAGAATATTATTATTTTAAATAAAAATAGGAACCAAAATAAGTCTTTTCTATAGTTTTACAGATAATAAGTCACATCTATGGGGCCCCAAGACAAAACTTCTCTGACCATGAGCCTGATAGAGAAACACTGCTAACAGAGAAGCATAACTAAGGTTTAATGAGATGTGTAAAGCTGAGACAAGCAAGCAAAACCAAACGGGTCTACGGCCTAAGACTGCAACGAAAAAGTGTGTAAGTGTGAAAAAAGCTACAAGGTAGACAACCTCTGATTGTCATCATGCACAGAGTCATGCACAAGTAAGCGTGCAAAACACTAAAGAAAACGACAAGTTCACGCGGAAGTCCGGAGAATGATGAGCATAACAGGTGCATCATTTTCTGAGATTCATCGGTGGGAAGTCAATGCTAATGGTTAGTACAGTCAAAAGCTAGTTATAGCCTTTCGGTGAATATGAACTGACTGTACTATCGCTAAACGATTTTAATTAAATGCGAGGAACAGATAAATACTTTGAGCTTATGAGCACACTGCAGGGTCAGAGGTCTGAATCGGTAAAAGCAAGTCAACCACCTTGAATGCTAGAGAAAATTTTGAAATGAACTCAATGCTTTGTAGGAAGTCAGTGAAGCTCACACAGACGTGGTGTGGTGTGGTTGCTACGCCGTTGACGACAAACCCGGCGAGCTGCAAGGTTTTCTAGTAGTTAAAGATGGTCAGACAGTCTGGGATTTCCGAGTCTTGAATTGTAAGGATCGCCGTAATCTAGATCCGATGAGTGTTAGTTTGGCCGTCATGCTCTAGTTTAGGCAAACCCTGATTTTGGCAATGTTTCATATCGGAAAGTGAGCAGAGTGGACTGTGAAGGAAATGCTGTGATCAAATTAAAAGTACCGAAGCGAAACAGAGTGCACATGTTATAGTCACTCGTCAGAGGAGCTATAAAAAATACTAGCTGATTTAACAGCCTCTTTTGTATAGCAACAGAAGAGCCTTGATGGCTATCACCGCCGCTTGCAGTGGCAATAAAGGATTTCCCAATGCAGGATTTGAACCCATGACCTCGGGACTTCGAGTCGTGAAAAGCAACCGCCTTACCTGGTGTGCCATCACGGCTCACTAGCCATGTTAGATGAAATAACCTCGTCGAGACTGGGGTCTTCTAAAAGGTTTAGCGTACGCCAGGCTGCTCAGAGGATTTGTGAAGTTTAGTGTCATCGGAATAGAAATGTAATCCAAGATTGTGTTTGGTAGAGACATCGGCCAAGGGAGGGTCTACGTGGGGATTTGAAGGGACGTAAGAGCAAATCTTGAGGGTGTCCGTACTTCAAAGACTCGCAAGACAGCCGTTAATAACTACACTCTGATATCTCTCACTGATGTAGGATCCGACAAATTTATGCACTGTGCCAGTGGCAGAAAATCCCTATCCCTGCCTTAGAGCAGACAACCGAGATTCTAAAGATTGCTTAGCTGGCGGCCAGAAAGGCGTGCAATTGACTTTACCACGAGGTTTTAACGATCTTCGAGCATTAAAAAGGATACATTTTATAGGATGGGATAGGTGACTGTCAAACACTTCGTCAACTTCTACCGGGTTTTACTAACTGTGAACGTGTGAAGGGCATCGTCAAGTATCATGGCCTTAACAACTAAAGGCTTCTTTCTCAAAAAAGTGCAAGCATTCCGGTGGCGCCAATGCAAAACGTCACATAGGTTAGCATCTTCTTTATCTCAACTAAATTAGGGAAACTAACAGTTGTAACGGGTTACCTTTGGTTTTAGTAACTACGATGCCAATGTAAGTTTTTAGGCGACAGCCCGTCTAGTGTGTGTTGTATACTCGCAGTCTTGTACACTTCTAGACTACGGCGATCCAATATGCAAAAATTAGTCTGTACTTTAACGTGCTTGTAATTTTTACAAAGTTCTGTAGCTAGGCCTTTGAGACACGAACCCAAGCAGCTGCTGCATTACACCTCGTCTCATCGACGAGCAATGGCACCCAATTGACGTTTTGGATAGCAGTCGCGTTTTAAATTAGAATATATGGATGAGAATAACGAGCTGTCAAAGAGCGCCGCATTAAAGCAGCTGTTGAACAAGCGAGCTATCTCTCGCTTGTGAAGCCATGCGCCACGCTGGTTGAGCACAGCCGGTAAGGTACTTGCCTCAACCAAGATCGAGATTAATTTATTGGACGAGCGAGGTCAGAACCTCTCTGTGACACATGTGAAACGCCTAAATAGAGATTAGGCTCTCTTAGAGCTCTACACAAAGGAACAACATATTTTAAGTAGCAAGGACGCTCTCCTGGAAGACCCGTCCCCAAGCTCGGACGAACGAGACTGGACAACTGGACGAGAGCGCCTGGCCAAGGCAACGAGCAGCGGGTCTCGTCGGCTTTTCCCTACCAGACCATTAGGTCAAACCGTCAGCCTTTTCTGGTGCTGATTTATTTCGCATCGCTGGCGCGCCCGTCAATGGACCGTGCATGCGCTGACCGATGGCGACATCTCGACAGCGCTCCTCAACTTGATCTTGGCATCGCTGAGTCGCTCAGCTGTCGCAGCGTCGACGCACGGTCCTTGCACAAGCAGGAGTGCGCCTCGACAGCTGAGCGCCTCAGCTCAGTGCTACGGCTCTTCCTCGCATCCACTGACGCCACCACCAATGTCTCTGCGATTCCTACCGAAAAAGATTGCCACGTAGGGCGCTCTCGCAGCGGTCGTGCCGTACTCGTCCAGATCGCGCAAGTAGGTCGCTCTCCACTCATGGTTCTGCTCCCTCTCGAGGGCCTGATGCTGCCGCACGTACTTCTCAGCCGTCATTTCGGAGCCTGAAGCGAGAGTGTTCATCTTCGCGACGTGCTGGCTCAGCTCGTTTTCACATTTAGCCACATATCGCTCCGAGCACTGTTTCCAAACCTCCATCAGCTTCGTTGACGCACGCTCGGTGATGTCCGACCAGCGGTGTAGGAATTCGTTAGTGGCCCAATTCACTTCCGGGTTCACTGTGATGCGGAATCCTCTGGGCGCTATCTTTCCCGCGATGCAGCGGCTTATTCCGTTCACGCGAGTCCTTGCTTTTACCAGGTTCTCAGCACAATAGTAGGCGCGCCTGTCCAGCACGTACACGCCCTCGAGAAAACCTGGAGCGCCCTCTGACGGCAAGTCAACCTGACCGAGTCTCTCGCTTAGCGTCGCGTCAGGCGAGCTCAGCTCAAGAGGTCTTGGGCATCCGCTGCACTCCATGGCTCACCGTATTCTGTGGTCCTTGTGACGACAGGAACTACGCGATAGTTAGTACTACTTTTACAGAACGAGGCGGCAGCGGAGACTTTATAAGCTGCTCCAATGAGGGCATTTCGGGAGCCGTGACGCTGCGTCATTCGACGGACGACACTGGCGCCCCTGACGGGACTGGCTGGACCTAAACCGCCGAGCTGGTTTGGTCCAGCGGTTAAGGTGCTCGCCCCAACAAAGGTCTGGCTGAGGTCGTGGGCTCGAGCCCCGAGGCATATGTGAAGCGCCTGAATAGAGACTAAGTTCTCTTGGGGCGCAATACAAATTAATGAATTACATCAAGTAGTAATAATTGTAATAGGATAGCGAGGTTGGGTCGTTGACGCGGCGAAAAGGTAAAGGTAGCACTGTTGCAAACGATTGATATTAAAGATCAATATATGGAAAATCACGAATGTGAGCTCAACGAATATTTGAAAAACCTTGGACAACCCAGCAGAAAGCGCTCAGTCACCGATATCCCGCAAGATCGTAAGCTGGTCACTGTGTGCATGTAACTGTGTTAAGTTGTGTATGCAATTGCTCGCAATTGCTAAACACAACTGCCAAAAAACATGTGAAGAGGAATGTGACTTTTTGAGTTCTACATGCACCTGCATTTTTTTCGAAATGTAAGATCCCGGAGTTGAACTGGCAATTACGCTCGGCATTTATTGTAACTCGGGCTCATCATATGTAAAATAAGGCTAGTGTTAGGGTAAGGTCGCGTACCGAGCTCCAGCAGAGTAGAGAAAATTCAGGACGCAAATTGAAATAAGATAAGTGCTAGAAGGCTGAATTTATTTACGGATTTTCCAATAGTGAGTTTCAGGTATTTAAATTGCGATCGATATCGAACGATACCGTTTGACAGCTATGCCTAAACTATAGCTAGTATCTCCAAGGATATCTAACATGGACGTGCCTGTTACTTTAATTATAAGCAGACACGAAATTAGTAATGCAACCGTCCGAATAAAAACATGCATTTTTGACGGGGAGTTGTTTCATCTAGGCATAAGTAGACGCACACAAAAAAGAAACTGGGCGTATGACATTCTGCTATAGAGCTCTACAATGTCGATCCGAGTTTCCCAAGGACATTGATGCCTTGCCTGGTTGAGCCAGCTGACTCTGATTGATGCAGAGCGATGGGCGAACGATCGAACCTGCTCGATCGATCGCCACTGCTGTCAACGACGATAATTGTGACTCCGAGGGCAGCAAACATGTGAGCTCAAAAGAACACCGACCTAATAATAATAATAATAATAATTCACTTGATAAAGCGCCCTCAGAGAACTTAATCTCTCTATAGGCGCTTACCAGGCGGGTGATCAACATCTTGTATATTTTACCATTCCAGTGTGTTACTTCTCGCCGACCTGCACTGGCTCCCAGTCAAGCAGCGCATTGACTTCAAGGTTTTATCGCTCACTTTAAGCTCACTTCATTTTTTGGCTTCAGCCTATCAGATCTACTCCCCCCACCAGGCCATGCATCGTATCATCCGCTTTTCGGAATCTAAGGGTTTACCAATACCTCGTACAAACCTGAAATCCTTTAGAGACCATGCATTTAGTTCGTATGCTCCCGAAGTGTGTGGAACTCACTCCTGATTTGCTTCACATCATCCCCTGACGTGACCACATTTAAAAAAAACTTACAGACACACTTATTTAGGACAGCATTCAGTGGGTCCCGGTGATTCGTTGTTTATGTGCTTATGCGTGCTGATACTGTGCATGCTGCCACAACCACACATGCATGCTGACCCTGTGCATGTCACCCCTAACCATTTGTTTCATTTTTTTTATCAAGCATGATAGTACTCACTATTCAATCGCGTTTCCCTTTGCAGTAAATTTAAAGTGCCTAGAAAGAGATTGAGTTATCTGAGGGCGCTTTGTCAAGTATATTATTAATATTATTATTGGTGTGCTTGGTATGCTTGATATGCTTGGTAAATTTTCTCCACCTTAAACGACCAAGGTCATTAGCTCGAGCCCTGAAGCGAATGACTGAGTGCCGCATGATATGAATGAACTATTTATTTATATTAGCATATTAGTTCGTTATTATATATATTAGTTCGTCTGCTCTTTCTGTACCATCATCACTTCCCGTAAGATTTACGAAGTAGTCGAGGCTAAGGAACTAGTGAATTTTAAAAACGTTATAGCCTCCATGTGATTAGACAGCACTTCCTTGCCAATCCCTAATTAAATCAATGCCCCAGCGATAAGGGGAAAAATACCTGAATACCTAATGCAATCACTGATCATATCACAATTAGTGGATCCATGTGATTCGTTCTTTGTGTGCTCATGCCTGCTTTTGGACGCTGATCATAGCCATTCAATAAGAGGCCTTACGATGTCGAACATTAACGTGGTCATGTTCAATACTCATTCGACATGGAAAGTGCATTCTCACGACTCGGGATTCATTGTTTCCTTTAAGCGGCGATGCCAATGCTTCCGCACTCAGCTGGCTGTTTATGTACTGGAAGCAGGAGAAACAGAGGTATATTTCCCGGATCAACTAATGGCAACTCAGTTGTATATTGTTGCATGGCATTTGGCTCTTACCGCTAATAGTAACAATAAAAACAATAATTAAAATACATTTGTGTTGCACCCTCAGATCACTTAATCTCTTTCTAAGAGCTTTGCAAAGGAAGCGTGACGTAACGGCTAATAGTAGCATACTCAATGCTCAATGAAAACATGCTGCCACAAATTATATTTCCATGATGGTCCTGCGCATTTCATCTCTATGTTATGCTTTTTTGTCACTAATGGCTAATGGTAGCATGCTCAGTGATAAAAAGCATAACATTGTTAAAGATGAAATTCGCAGGATCATCGTGCGAATATAATTGGTGGCAGCATGTTTTCATTGAGCATTGAGTATGCTACTATTAGCCGTTACGTCACGCTTCTTTTTCAGCAAATGTAAAGCTCTTAAAAAGAGATTAAGTGATCTGAGGGAGCAACACAATTGTATTTTATTATTGTTGTTATTGTTTTTATTAAAAGTAAGAGCCGAATGCCATGATAAAATACACCACTGCATTGCCATTAGTTGATCCGGGAAATATACCTCTGTTTCTCCTGCTTCCAGTACATAAACAGCCAGCTGAGTGCGGAAGCAGTGGCATCGCCGCTTGAAGGAAACAATGAATCCCGGGTCGTGAGAATGCACTCTCCATGTCGAATGAGTATTGAACATTGAACTACGTTAATGTTCGACATCGTAAGGCCTCCTATTGAATGGCTATGATCAGCGTCCAAAAGAATCAAAATTTGTGGTTAGCGCTACCCATATCGTGACATACCATTTACATCCGTCCATTGAAAATCTTCCCGTCATCCTTGCATTACCACTGTGACGTTGCAGACAGATTTGATAGTCGCCTTTTTGTAAACCCAGTGGTTTCCTAGCTAGTCCAGTAAAAGCATCTCTATGTTTATGTCTTTTGTCCTTAATATTTGAAGCCAGAGCAGCAGTGAAGTCTTATCTCTCGTATTCTCCACAAGCTGCTTACTAGCAATAGGTTAATCCTGCGACAGGCGGTAAGAGATGCCAGTGTTGTCAATATTGTACGTGTCTCTGGGTTTATGCTGCAGCATTTTTGTTGACTGCGTCCGTCCACACCAGAGGTAGGCAAACTTCGAACTTTAGGCCAGATTCGCCTACCTAGCACTTTAGTCCGGCAAAGCGGCCCCCTAGTAGTTTATTGATGGATCCGGCCTAATTGAGTTGTCACGGTTTTATTTCCGTTCATTACTTGCTGTTGCAGCTCAAGTTATGGCCCTCGTTTATCTTCAGAAATTGAAACAGAAACGCCTGACCGGGGCTGGATGTTATACGTCTACCTCTATAATTGCCGTGCACGTTTTCGCGCCTTGAGCGACTGTTTGCTAGTTGGTCTCGTCACGCCCACTCCTGGCCTGCGGAGTGGGCGTGGTTTCTTCAGGCCTAGTGTGCCTTCTTGACCTCCTGAAATAGCTTTATAGTCTGCAAAAATTTTCGACCCATCGTCTACGCCAAAGAGCCACTAAATCAACAAAATTATCATGGCGAAAGTAATCTGTCGCTGGCAATAAGCAGGTAAAAGCGCGAGAAAGTCTTATAATCAAGTGAGCGAGCTTGAACGAGAATCTCGTGGTCCTTGAAATGTGCATTGCTCCGGCACAGCCCATAGCCCACGGTTGACTGGCCTCTTCTGAATTTCATCAGCGCGTGTACTACCAATGACTTCAACACTGGGGCTCATTGAAGGGGGTGAATTACTTGATTGTTTTCGCTATATCTCTCTGACGCTGCTTGTATTCCGACAAAGATTTGACGTCTGTCTGGGGTTAATAATAATAATAATAATAATGTAATTGATAAAGCGCCCTCAGAGAACTCAATCTCTTTCTAGGTGCTTACCTCTCGAAACATTTTTAGGGGTATGGAAACAATAAGACGTGCGGGTATTGTTTGCTGCGAACAAACATAATCTCTCGCATTAGATCATGCTTTAGCTAGCTGTCGATGAACGCCAAGCACAGTTCAAAGACACAAACAGAGGGCTGAGCTTACTCTATCAAATCATGACAGCGTAAGCAAAAGGTAGGTTCCAACACTATATAATGCTCACGGTGACGTTTGTGACAAACTCTTGTGGGCTTGCTTGTCCAGAGAGCACGCTGCCATTCAACCAGCGCTCTTTTAGCACAGTGACCCATCTCAGGTTCCTTATTATGTATGATGTACAAGAGACTAGAGCATGAACAATGTCGCCGGGATAGCACGGTGATTTCAGGTAGTCCTAAAAAGTCCGTGCGAAAGGGCCACCGCTTGTACTAGCGGTACGGTCTGTAATAGGCAAATGCAACCGTAATAATAATAATAACAATAATAATAATACACTTGATAAAGCGCCCCCAGAGAACTTAATCTCTTTCTAGGCGCTTTACATTTGCTGCAAAGGTAAATGCAATTGAGTGGTAAGTAAAATCATTCATGAAAAACAAACACAATGAATAATATGGCTAGGCGTGACAAGCACAGGGTCGGCATGCAAATGTGGATAGTAGCAGCATCCACAGTGTCAGCACGCATAAGCACATGAAGGACGAATCACAGGGACCCACTATATGCAGTCCTAAATAGGTGTGTTTTTAAGTTCCTTTTAAATGTGGTCAGGTCAGGGGATGTTCTGACGCAGGTCGGGAGGAAGTTCCAGGCTTTGGGAGCATACAAACGAAATGCACGGTCTCCAAAGGATTTGAGGTTTGTATGAGGTATTTCTAGACTGTTGGATTCCGAAAAGCGGGTAGTACAATGCTTGGCCTGATGGGGGAGTATGTCGGAGAGATAGGCTGGAGCCATAGAATGAAGGGACCTAAAAGTGAGCGACAAATCCTTGAAGTCAATCCGTTGCTTGACTGATAGCCAGTGCAGGTCGGCGAGAAGTGGAGTAATGTGCACCTGCGACGCTCACGACAGACAAGCCTAGCTGCAGAGTTTTGCACCAGCTGCAATCGCCTGATCGTAGATCGGTAAGGTATATTGCTATGCGTTCTGTGCATCCCATTTTAAAAGTTAGAAAGCAACTTATGTTTCAACCATTCGGTACCCCTTAAATTAGTACAAAAACGCGAAATCGGATTAATTTGTGTTAAAATAATTTTACAGTAATAATACGTTTGTATAGCGCCTGAGACAACTGGGTCTCTTTCTAGGCACTTTACAGTTGCTGCAAAAGAAGCATGGTTGAATGATGATTGGCAGGACGGTCTTTGACAGCATGCATAACATGGTTAGCCGCGACATGCACAGGGTCAACATGCAAATACAGTTAGTGGCAGAGCATGCACAGTGTCCGCCCGCACAAGCTTTCAAAGGACGAATCACACGGACCCACACTTTGGCTGGCACTCAATAGCCAAAGCAAATAATAGAGACTTGTCTACTTTAATTACTTAGACATTTTATACGAAGGCAAGGGCTCACTAATTACTGCTATTATCAGCTACTGGTGCAATAAATAACCCACTCCTCTTTTATTGAGCGAAAATTGACCGTAAATTAAAGCTTAAATATTTAAGTGAAAATTAAAATATACCATCGTTAAATTATAGTCATCAAATTTTAACCTATTGTGCATGCACGGTCTAATGCCAGTGGGATGAACATAGGTGAGTCACTAAAACCAACTAATCCACCGTAAATCCACAAGAAGCCGGTTTAGCGAAGCACAGGTTTTCACTTATATTCCTTTAAATTACTGTTTAAGAGCTCTTGGTCAATCGATTGACTGCACGTTCTCGTGCAGTGCACCAAATCAAGTGAAATGGCTAATGCCTCATTTTATTGTAGTCAAGTGTGCGGAAATTGTGTGTTAAAACTTCTATTTTAAATTGAACATCACTGTGCACTACTCTGAGTAGAGTGTAATCACAGAATTTCATGACGCATGGGCATTCTTATGCATTGCACTGCACGACTGTCGACTGGAGTGACCCGACGTATACTGCGGTTCACTGGAATCCGCCGACAACGTACTAGAATTTTTTTTGCGAAGCTTTGCTTTTGATCCCATATTAATGCGCCCTGTGCTTAGTGTGCCCGCACATCTATGCATGGCCAATGGATTCCAATTGACTTAAATTGCCTGGACAAAAATTATTAAATTCGTTTACAGTACACAAAATAAAGTCACACCGTTGCGAACAGACGTTCGCAGACGAGGTATTGCAATCGGTGGCGATCACCTGGCTCAATACCTAAATATATGCTAGTCAACTGTATAAATAATTCAGACATCGTATGCTAGAGGCTTTAATTGTAGTTGCATACTGCTGCACCCTCAGTGTACATTGTACCCGCACGATTAAGAATGCCGGTCGTGCTCGAGCGTTGTAATGCACTGCAGTGCAATTGACTTCGATGGCCAGGGCCGATAGCATAATCACCTAAGGTTCACTGCTCCGATTTTGAATCGCTATTGCAGTGCATTTTGTCTACGGTGCTCTTGCACACTTTTAAACCTTTGGGAATGCACGATCTCGTACAATGCCCTGTTGTCGGCTGCAATGGACCGGCCAATGTCGCAATCCACTAGAATCTGACGCCAGTCCATTAGAATCTGACGCGGTACAAAATTTGCTGCGTAAAATTTGCAATTTTTATTGCAGATAATTTGTAAATTTATTTGTGAATCCCCGAACAATTTTAAGCCATTTCATGCATTCTTTTTGGGTGATGCATAGTAATTGACGTCAGTGACCAGGGTCGATACGACAAAGTTCGGTACAAACTGAATCTCACTGAAAATTGAAGGTTCAGAGCTCCTGTTCGGATTTGCTGGAGTGCACTCTAAAGCGCACCCAGTAAATCTCGAGCTACTGTGATTGCTTTTTTTGGGCCAGGCGCAGCTAGCGGCTACAAAGCGGCCAAGGAAACTACCACAATCTGCCACCATAAGACTAGAAATCGAATGCACAATTTTTCAATTTAGATTGCATATTACTTATGCGCTTTATCAAGTGCATTATTATTAATAGTGCATTGTAACGATTATGTCGTCAGTACGGCACAAAATAACTGCAGTGGTACTCAGGACGCCGGGGTAAAGCAAGAGAGCAAGTCATTAGCAATATCTCACGATCCTCAAGTCTGCACAATAAGTCGCCGCCCTACGCATTCCCGCGGATGTAATTCGGCCAGCAAAGCAACGTGCAAGTGCAGCTAGCAAGCTTAGCTGATTATTATTTTATTATTATTATTATTATTAGCCGATAGCCGGGGCGAGGCTTGACCGCGGGCTTCAGACAGATATGTCTCATCAGTATTTCACCTACGTTTAATGTTGCTGCTTTGTATGTACACGAGGCCGCTGTTCGAGTCACATCCCGGCGCGTTCGGCTGAGCATTATTCGCCGACCAGCCGACCGCCTGTGCTTCACAATGAAATTTAATTTCCAAAGAAATAAGCTATTTAAAGCAAGATAGCCACCGATGCTGGCTCGGCGACTTGGCGTTGATTCTGCACGTCAGTCGGTCACATTCGCAGCTGCCTCCGGTGTTCCGCCGCCCAATAAGAATCAATCCAATCATCTTTCGATTGTGGACGCCGCTGTCGACTTTGACCACGGCGGTTTTGGCCTGCCGTCGGGGTGAATGACTGAGCGCGGTCGTTAGGGGAACCGTACGCCGGCCGAACCGCCAGTGACCGACAAATATCCCTTAAGTCCTCGCTGAACTTCTTTCTCAAATGGTCCCGCGTGCTGCCGGCCATTGCCAGCGCTTGACCCAAGGATTTGTACCAGTTGACCTCTTTTTCCAGCTCCTCCACGTTCAGCTGCTTGACAGCGTTCAGGAGCTCGCGCTCGAATAATTCCTTTTTCCTGTGCAGGCACAAGCGTGATGCGCGCAAAAGTTCCATAGCCCCATCGTCCAGAATTCTCCGCCAAACTTTCTCGAAATCGGGCGTCGAGTGTATGGTGTCGACGTTCAGCCGTATCCTCATTCCGCGCCCACAAATCTTGGCCGCGGCGTACCAGCAGTTGCACTCAATCCATATCTCGATTTTCGCCAGCTCGGTGGCGCAAAATTCAGCCTTTGAATGCCACCGATGCGCCTCCGGCTCGAGTGTGGCGGCGTAAGCTTTCGATCCCCCCGCGTTACTCGCTATCGAGCTCGCCGCTCCAGCAGCCTTTCGCCGAGCGTGCTCCTGGGCGCTGGCGCCCGGCGTCGGAGCGCTCGGAGCGGCGGCGCCGACGACGCCGCTAGCACGCTGCTGCTGAGCACCGCGTCCTGCTGGCTCCGTCCCGTGCATGGTTTGTAATAAATAGGAGCTGCACTGCTTTGCTAGAGAGATTCTTTCCACGAGACCGCTCTGAGCGCGCCGTTCACTCCCGTGGCCTTTTAAGAAAACTCGGCGCGCAATGCATTTCGGGAGCGCGCGCTCAAACGCTTGAACAATGGCCGGCGTGGCTGGCGCGTGGCATTGTGGACGTCAGAGCCGCGCCAGCGACTTCTCCGCCCGGCGGCGCGGCGACGGCGGCAACGGAAGCGGTGTCGTCCTGTCGTTTTGACGCTACTCATCTCCTCAGCGCAGCGGAGCGCCCGAGCACACATGGCGCACTGTACGAGCTGCTCGCCGCTGGAGAGCGTGGCCTGCAAAGTCACTGAGGGCATGACAGTCAATCGCACTGCAGGTTACAACGAAGCGGCAAAAAAAGCGAACTGCTCGCCGGCCTTTTGCCTTTCCCCGCGACGCCCTTCCGTTCAGGTAAGCTCGACGCCTTGACGTGCAGCAAAAGTAGTAACACCGATCAGCCGGTAATTCCAGCGTGCCATCTTCGTCCGCATCCGGTCTTGTAGCTGAGCGAGTGACCTGAGTGTGCGACCATAGCAGCTCGGCGGCCGAGTGTGTGGCTAAGGAAGCAGCGCCGGCCGGCGAGCCGCCTTCCTCGCACCTTTGCAGCCGGGCACAAAATTAAGATCATTTCTTGTAAGCCGGCAGGAACTGCTTTGTCGCCCTTCTAAAAAAATTGCATTACACATTTTCAGAGAACCGGAAGCTCCGCACGGAGCACACAGTCTCACTTTCAGAATACAACTTACCTGGGTATTAATGCGACTTTGCATGCTGACGCTGTGGATGTTATCACCAACCTATTGACATGTTTTCTTCATATGACTGTTTTAAGTGCTTACAAAGAGATTAGATTCTCTTTAGATGCCATACAAATCCCCCAGTTTCAAATGTATCCATAATTTTAACAACTACGTTACTACCGATCGAAAAGAAGTGCAATTCATTTTGCGTTACGACACGCTCCTTCAGCCACCGTAGCGTAGCCGAAACCGTGGTAACTCTCTTGATGTGCAGGTTCGTAATGAATACAGCCTCGCTGTCTGTGAAGTTTAAATCTCATGGAAGCCTAGAAATATGCGGACATCCAGCAATTTTTAAATATATTTATTAAAACAAAGTGAAGATGCTTTCTTTCATTAAAATGGTAAGTCGTAGGAAAATACAAAGCATTAAATCCACCCACAGCCAACTATTTAGCATTCGTAATGGTTCCGTATATGACATAATGCATAGCTAGCACTCACTTTACCAAAACAGGACTCGTCGAGTACAAACCATGGTTTTAGGCTGTCAGTGCGATTCTTAGTTCAGGCACCATGATCAGCAAAAATTCACATCGTTAAAGCACCTTCACCGGAATCGTAGCAATAGTACAAATCATCAAATCAGCGGTCTGTATGGTAATAATAATAATAATAATAATAATAATAATAATGCACTTGATAAAGCGCCCCAGAGAACATAATCTCTTTCTAGGCGCTTCACATTTGCTACAAAGAGAAATTCAATTGAATGGCAAGTAAAATAATGCTTGAAAAACAAACAAAATGAATAATATGGTTAGAGGTGACATGCACAGGGTCAGCATGCAAATGTGGTTAGTGGCAGCATGCACAGTTTCAGCACGCATAAGCACATTAAGGACGAATCACAGGGACCCACTAAATGCTGTCCTAAATAGGTGTGTTTTTGAGTTCCTTTTAAATGTGGTCAGGTCAGGGGATGTTCTGACGCAAGTCGGGAGGGAGTTCCAGGCTTTGTGAGCATACGAATTAAAGCAATATCTATAAAGTTACAACAGTCGCAGACTGCGTGGTGGCAATAGCCGGCACAGTAACCACTGGCCCAAATGAACTGGATCTTCATCCTTTAATACTCCCTACAAGATTATTAACACCCAAAGGTTAGTGGCATGCTTGATGTAAGCTTGCGAAAGCAAGAATCTCGCTTATTTGTCAGCATGCTAAAGAAAACATGAAAACACTCATAGCTACCAGTTAGTTACCTCTGGCTCGTTGAATGAACTGCATCTTGTGCAGTTACACAGGAAAATTACTCTGGACCAAGAATAGACAAGTTTACCCGAACAAAGAAAAAGCTGACCGGAACAGAGGAGCCACAGCTGAGACTTAAAAGATTCAACGTCATTGTTGGTTGCGACCGTTGCCGGAATCTACGGATAGACTCACCGTGCATACTAGCTCGATCGTCAAACTTTAATCAGCAAAAGATTTTAGTTTACTGCGAGGGCTTCCGAGATGACTAGATACTAATAGGCGGGTGGTGCAAGGACACACTAGAAAAATTTGGTCAGAAATCTAGGCTGGCACAAAGTTGTTTATAGGCCAGACTAGGGATGCTGAAATCGGTTCAATACTTGATGGAAAGCGAGAGAGAATCAGCCAGAAAAGTTTTGTGTGGCAGTTACGTTCGGTTCACGACAGATCAGTAAAGCTGCAGAGTAATTTTTTCGGACTATAAACGGTAAAGCTAGAAAATGGGGCTGCATAAGGGAATTGCAATAATCCCAGACGGGCCATCACAAAGGCACGATCTAGTTCATTTGCCGTACACGTACCTAAAAATAAAGTTTAGCTGATTTAATAACTTTATTAATATAGCGAGAGAAGAGACTTGCCAGATATTACCACTCATTTGAAGTGGCCAATGGTAGAGGATCACCCAGTGCCAGATTCTAACACCACGACCTGGGTCTTGAAAAAGGAACACCTCTTTTCTTTAGGCTCAGACCCAGGGGAGCAGGCCCTGATTTTAGCATGCTACCATACCCTAAAGAAAGTCGACTTGACAGTGGACGAACTGTGCATATTTATTGACAAGTTATTTAAGACTAGTTTGATATTCTTTGGGCTTCGAACGTGACATTTGTTGTGCTAAGGGTAGCTTGCAACTGTTGCTGTACAAGCGTAGCCCTCAGTGGCTGTCGAATAAACTGCTGTTTTAACGACATGAGACTTTACTTATAAAGGCAAAGACGCTCGTGATAGCCACGGTTCTCCTTAACCACTGGCCTGTCCGAATGCCTCGCTACTGCCCGAATAAACCTTATCGGTGCTTCTAGGCACCAGCTAATCCAGAATTGATAATAATAATAATAATACATTGCACAAATAATACATGCCCACAGAGAACATATTTTTTTCTAGGCACTCTGCGAATGCTGCAAAGAAATTATGACCGTATGGTTAGTGGTAGCATGCACTGCGTCAGCATGCATAATATGTCTAGTGGTAATTTGCACAATGCAAGCACATATAAACACACAAAGGACAAATCATAAGGACCCAGTAAATGCTGCGACGAACGCAAGTGCATTATTGGCCTTTTTAAATGTTGAGTCAAGAAATGTCACAACGTCAGCAGGGAGTGAGTTTCAGGCTTTGAGAGCATGCGAGCATGCGAGCTCAATACACGGTTGCCGAAAGATTTGAGGTTTGTACGAGGTATGGGTGAACGATTAGATTCTGAAAAGCGATTGGTACGATGACTGAACTAGTGGGGGAGTAGATCTGATAGGTAAGCTTTAGGCAAATAATGAAGGGAACTAAAGTGAGTGACAAAGCCTTGAATTTGAAGCTTTGCTTGATGGGGGAACATGTGCAGGTTGGTGATAAGTGGTGTAATGCAGCAACTGCGCGGCTCACGACAGACAGCCCTAGCTGCTGGGTTTGCACCAACTTGGTCTTAGCCTAGAGGTAAGGTGCTAGCTCTTCACCAATCGTCGTGGGATTGAGTCCAGCAGGTGCCGATCCTTTATTGCTTTTTGCAAGATGTGGTGATAGCCGCTAAGTCTCTGTGGTGGTATCTAAATAAGGCTGTCGTATCAGCTAACCTTTATAAGCAGCTAGTTGCACTGGCCGTTAGGCCTGTAAGCAGTGAATTATAGAAGCAGAGACGGGAAATCACAAATGCATGGACCAACTTGAATACTTCAGAAGGCCTGAGTTTGTGCACCTGCATGTAGCTGAAACTAGGCTGACTTGACTATGGAGCTGACGGTGGCGTCTAGTTAAAGTTCACTGTGGAATAGATCACTTAGATTGTGTTCAGATTCAACTGGAGATACTAGGGCCGAGCCAATTTTCAGCATTAGGTTGTCCAATTTCTGTATCACACATGGTTATCGCATACCTAGTAAGTTAGTTGTATCGTCCGTCAGTTCAAGAAAGTTTGATATCATCCGTGTGCATATATCAGCAATACATGCAGCAATAGAGTTGAGAGTTTGACGTGCTGGAAGGCTCGGACAAATTCGTGCATAGGTACAGCTGTGTGCCATCGTCGTACCTAAATGGTAGCCTAAGTGTAACACAAAACACAACGCAAAACGCAACCCCCAGGCTGCCGGTGTTTAGCAGTACTTGTAGTTCATCTCGTCCTTTAGATAAGCATGTACGAATTGGGAAATGCGTCTTTCACTTGGCAAAAGGCCAACAATAAATCGTGCGTGAACTGCTGTCTGGAATTCTTGGCATTACACGGGTCGAACTCGGCCCAGCAGTCGTTCAGCAACTTCAGATACGCATTGCCCAACGACCGAATGCTACACACTTGCAAGGATAAGCAGCCATAGCGTGCACTATTTGTGACAAAAGACTAGTATCGGATTCGCCTCAGCATGTTTTTAAAATTGTATCGTATAAGCGTTTAAGCTCCTCAATAGTAGATGAATAATAATTGCTCGAGAATAGCTGGAGACCGTTGGTGTTATCTCGCACTGGTTTCATCGCATTGGGAAACTACAATCTGTGGGTAGCAGTCTCTAAATGACATGTAATTGGCAGTCCGGTAAAAACAATGCTGAGATTATGGCACTTAGGAGGAACTGAAATTTGCTAATAATGGGAATGAATCTACTGTGCTTAAATTAAAATTTGTTCAAAAGAGGGTAGGTGACAATGTACCACATGTAGAGGCAGTATTTGCAGCTCCATCCGGTGAATTTGGGAGACTTTTGGATTAAAAAAACAGCAGCATTGTATGATTTTGTGCATGAACATGTCAGATCTTAGGCGATTTACCATCGTGGGTTATTTTCACCCTAGCTATACGTTTTGGAAACAATACGATCATCCTTTAATTTCCCAGTGGTCAAGTTATGCCCCTAATGACTTAACACATTTATTGATATTTTTTAACTACCAATGAAACAATCGACATGCAAATTGGCACAAACAACAAGGGTAGCATGCAGCTATCTTTTCATGTGCCCATAGCTGTCATGATGACCTTCTGATAACCTGTATCAGTCAAGGTCACGTTGCTACCGTTTTTTATTAAAAATAGAAATTGTTGGTCAAATCAAAATTCAACACCATGCACTGTAGAACTATTCAAATGCCCTCAAAATATTCGGGACACTTGGTTATAACGCTCACCGTCTCTAAAAAGAAAAGAAAAAAATGTAACATGGCTGCTTTCCTTGCATCTGCAAAAATCGCCTTTAAGAATTTTTGGGACATGTGCAGCTATACTTACAATACCAACAGCTATAAAAACCTGGCGTTCGTTAGAACTGGTCAGGACCATCTTATTTTCCAAATTTCACGTCACTTTGTTGCAAATTGGTCATTCTGCAGAATTTAGATTATATGGTACAAATTAAAAGTGTTCATGAAACAGAGTCAAAGTCACCTGCATGAACCTGAGCTGGCTGGCAGCACGCAACTCGATGTCTAAGGCCAATCTAAAATTACATAAGCGGCCAAAATTGTCAAATTATCTTTCTGGAGGAACTCCGAGTTTAGGCTGTCATGATTATTCTTTAAAATGAGGCTTGGTTACCCCTTGCCAGGATTCATAATTGCAGTCTCGAGAACAAAAAACCGTAAGTTTTGGCAACTGAAAAGACAGCTGCTGACCAAGAGACGATTGACACCAATAACGTGACCAATTCTGCATTGCTGCCGAGTACAGTGGTACCTCACCTCAGGTAGTTTGTACCTCAGGTTGTTTATACTCCTACCGGCGGGCCTTCTTCGGCGGGTCAGTGAAAACCTTCCTCAATCCTGCGTTCGCCCTATCAACAGCTCGGCTATCAAACCCACGAACCACAAGTTTAAAGCGCGGAATAGTACTCGTTGTGGTAGTAGCTAACCTGCCGTGCCTCAGCTGATTGTGAAACGTCGACCGGCCGCCGTTTCTAAGGTCCAATTCAAATTCGAAGAGCCTGCGTCTGCCGGGCCGGATGCACGCCGACGTGAATACAAGCCACTTCATCGGCGTCGCCCAGTTGTTGGACAGCCTATTAAATTGCGCCTAGTAAATGTCCGCTCGCTAAAAACCAATTTCTTACTTATCCGCGATCAGGTGGTCCAGGAGAAGCTAGATGCCTGTTTGCTTACCGACACTTGGATGACGTCTTGTTCCAGTAGCTGTATATCTGAGTCCACCCCACTCGGGTTCTCATTATTTCAGTCCATCCGATATGACAAGGTTAGAGGCAGGTTGCTATTGGTTGCGGTTCGTGAATCGTTTAGCTATAAGATCTGAGTTTTTTTTCGCACGGGTCATCATTTAAATCAGCTGCAACCAGGTCATCTTCAAAGACAGTGCCTCTCATTGTTACAACATACCTACCTTATTTTGGCTGTCTAAAGTTGTTTATAGAGGAGTTTTCAGAGTTCCTCGCTAAAATATTTGTGTGTGACAGGCCGTTACTGATTGCTGGAGACTTCAATATTCACGTTGACAACCCCTGCAACTGTCAGGTCCGCTAACTTCTTGACTGTCTGGAGAATTTTGGTTTGGTCCAACACGTTAATCACACGCATATCGGCGGCCATATTCTAGATCTCGTGATCACTAAGGATGTCTTCCCCACTGACCTTGTGGTGTGCCAGCTAACCCTCTCGGATAATTGCTCAGTCTCGTTTACTGTTACAGCTCCCTTATGCATACAGGGTAATGTCGAACTTGTCAAGCGACGTAACTTACAAAGCATTGACATAGACAATTTTTTTTAATCTGTTTGTGATGCAGGTCTTCTTGATCTGCACTCAGACTCTACCGACAGCCTCGATACTCTCACTGATGCAGTGAACATGACACTCAAGAGTGCTGTTGACAGGCATGCTCCCGCTCATTCTATCCGTGTAAAGAATCGTGGAGATTCCTTTCAATTTACAAAAACTTCAAAAGATGCATCGTGTTAAGAACAGGCTTAAACGTCGTTTGAAGAAATTGGGATCTGATGCAGATCTAGTCTACTTCAAAGACTTCCTTCGAGTTTACACCCGCAAGCTTTAAAAAGCCAGGGCTTCTTTTTTCACTCGATAGCTGAATTTCTCCCAGTCGTACCCTAAACAGATTTTTAAGACAGTAAACCATTTACTGACATGTGCTGAAAGGTCTGAATCCCCAGATATTAACGGGCTCGGCCGAAAGGTTTTCTGCCTTCTTTACTGAAAACATTGTGCAGATTTGTACCTCCATAAAGCCCCCTCCTAGTAAAGTAATTGTGGAATCACAACCTGAGTTAAGAGGTTTTCTGAGGTTTCTGCATGCGATATGGCTACCTTAATAAGTTCTATCAAAAAGAGCTCTTCTCGAGAAGACCCTACACCATCATCTCTGTGGTCTTTACTGGCGGACCAACTTAGCCCTGCCATCACTGAGATTTTTAATGCTTTTTTGGTAAAAGGGGTCGTACCGAAGTCCTTCAAATCGGCAATCGTTTGACCTATACTTCAAAAGTCTGGATTAGATATAGAGGTCCTGCAAACTGTTGCCCGGTTTTCCTTCTTTTTTCCTTGTCAAAGATTCTTGAAAAAATTTCTGCTAAGGAGCTGGTTGAACATATTGAAAAGAATGGAATGTCAGAAACATTTCAATCAGGTTTCAAAAGGCAGCACTTCACCGAAACTGCTCTCCTCCGTGTTAACAATGACATTCTACGATGGATTGAACAGCATCGTAGGTCTTTTGGAGCAACTGTCTGAGGACACAAGCGGAACACTTGAAACAAGAAGTGGCGCTCTCAGTTTCCTCTACTTTATTTTGAACTTCTTGTCTCTGTAGCCATTTTCATACAGCAACAGGAAAACTGACCGAGTTCAGAAAAGACTGCATGATTCAAAGATGAACTTTAAAGACGCCTTTTATGTCCTTCACTATCTTGAGATGGAGTTGTCAAGACTTCAATAAGACCTGTTCCAGGACTAACTACTAGATGCCAAACGGAGATGAGAATTATATGAAGTAACAGGTGAACGAGAATCCGCCGAAGGGCAAAGATGCCTGGAGAACTTTTTCGAAATGTTGGTCTCACAGCAAAGAAGAATATTTAAAGAATCATGAAAGATAGCATAAACTTTCTCCGTAAAGAAATTACAACTAGATTTTTCCGGCTTACAGATTTTGATGTCAACTTTGGTTTCTCGTTCGAAGTTAAGCTGTGTTTGAAGACACTTGACCAGACCAAACTCCTCCAGCAATTTCTAAATCTTGGAGTCTTATTCTTCTATTGTTCAAAAGTTGATGGAATATAGTTTACAACGAAATGTGTGACTGTAAAATGCTTCAAGCCACACGAAACAACTCGGCATCAAACACACTCTTGGAACTCTTTCATTATCAGTCACGGAGAAGATGCGTTTTCTAATTTGAGAATTACTTGCAAGTTGTTAACACCATAGTTGTATCAGTAACTAGTTATGAACGTTTCTTAAGCAAACTGAAGATAATCCTTTCTTATCTAAATGCGTCAATGGGGCAAGTTCAGCTATCTGATATGGCATGGTTAAAAGTAGATTAAAAAATTCTTGTAGATACTGACTTTCAAACTGTAATAAATCAGTTTTCGACGTTCAAGGCCAAAAAATCTCACCTGGGTTAAAGCTGATAGCTTCCTTGTACATGTGCTACAACTAGTAACTTTTTTTATTCGATATGCCTGCTAGCGTTATTTTTGCATTTCACCTGTTGTGGAGCTATTTTGCAGAAATTTTTGACAAGGGAGGGGGCGCCATCTGTAGCTTTGTCTCCGCGCACAGAAAGGACTCGCTATGCTTATGGCTTCACGACCATCACCAACGAAGAAATTATGCTTTTATTCCATTCAGTGAGCAACCGCCGAGTTCGTTTTGTTTAAAAACACTGACTTTACGCTGTAGTTTTGCATTAATTGCGGATCTGGTCCTGCCTACTTGAAAATCTGGTTGTTTTGGTCATTTACATACAAAGTATAGCCATCCTAGATGAAAATCATGGCTCCCCAACTGATTATAATTATTAGGAGCCAAATAACAAATGACCTATTGTGCAGACTTTATGAAAAGGTCGTGATATCTAATAATGGCTTATATTTCTCTTATTGGCTGTGGAATATACAAGATAGAATATAGACGGTACAAGATATAAAAAATACAAGACGAATAGTGACTAGTAGTAATATTATTAGCGTTCTGTGGGACTGTCGTGCTCAGCTATTGTCGCCGTAACTGCGTGAGTCTGGGCGGATATGCTTGTCCTTTAAGCGTCTGGAAGGAATAGCACCCGCGAAATGTGCTACTTTCTAGCGCGACGAAATTGTTCCTGAACCGCGTCAGCGCGATCGTAGCTGTAGCGTTTCCTTCATGCTCGTTGATCCGCGCTGTAGACGATAACAAAATCCAAGTTACTGAGGAACTGGCTTGTTTGCTATCCTGCGAACCTAGCCACCTAGCCGATATGCCTCTAACTTAGCACAATTATATCAGCTGTGAGCTGCTTAGGGAAACAGCCAGCAGATCTCTCTGCGTTTAATTCAGTTTACGCTTCCGCTCAAGTACATGCAGCGGCCATGATCAGGATGACATCGCGGTGCTGCAATGTCATGTCTTCTTCAGGGTAGACGGCTGGCGCTCGGGGGAGCAGAGTGCTCTCTCAGGCGCCTAGGAATTCTGCAGCGTCAGATCTGATATCGCTGTGTCAACAAACGACGCCGTACTAGCTATGCGTCATGAGTCCGGCGACGGCTGGGACGAGCATAATATAATGAAAGGTATATCTGTCTGTAACTCCACAGAGACTATGTGGGTGCCAAGTAAGTGAGTTTTGTATAGCCCACTCACAGCTTAAGCGGCTTTCGGTACGTATTCGGTAGCCAACAGAGTTCATCTAACGCAACAAAGATAAAATGGGAAGCATAGCAGAGTTAGGAGAGCAGTTGAGGTAGCGAGTGAGTAGAATGGAAGTAGCAGCACAGAAACAATGAAAAGGATGAGCCATAGAAGGCAGCTTGAGAATAGTTGTCGTTGCGTAAGAATTTTGGTAGCGATTTCCACAGTCTAGCACCAGCAGAGTTAACGTTTCTGTCGCCAATGGTCTTGAGGGGAGGAATATTGAGCAGCTAAGTTATTGTCTCTACAGAACCTGAGGGCGCAAGGAGGCTGAAACTGGTGCAGCAGTCCGCGTAGGTACGAAGGAGCCAGCCGTAGCGGACCTTGAGGGTCAGCGTTAGAACTTTGCTCTGTATCCGTTGATCGACCGGCAGCCATTCTAGCACTTTTAGCAAAGGAGACCTAAAACCTTTCGGACTTGAAGACTAGCCTTGCAGTCATATTCATAGCCAGCTGCAGTGGAGTAGTTGCTTTCTTTGGTAGCCCAGCCAAAAAGGAATTAAAATAATCAAGCCAAGACAGAACTGGGGATCTAGTTAAATTTTTTGCAACCCACTGTGGAAGACAGCCTCTAATCATAAATAGGGATTGGACGTGATGGCTAGCTGTAGAAACAATCTTCTAAACGAAGCTTTTTCAAATTTAAGCAGCTGTCGAAAACGACACCTAAATTTTGAGCACGTGGCGATTGTCGCACAACAGCATCACCTAATAGAAGATCGAAGCCTTCGAATCCAGCACACGCTCACGGTATCCTGTGAGCAACAGTTTGGTTTTATCATCATTAATTTCAAGAAATTTGCTTTGCTGCAGCAGATTCTGAAGGTTTGAATGACAAATACAGATGAGTCTCGGCAGCATAAAGTGATATCCTGTTTCGTGGGCCTTAATCACTTTTCCCAGAGGTTGAGTATAAATAGAGGACAGCAAGGGACCGAGGACGGACCTTTGAGGGACTACCCGGGTGTCCCGTCTCGGGGGTGAGACCTGACCCCCACACGACACGGATTGAACACGATCAGACAAGTACGATTTAAACCACGCCAGTGCCTCGTCTGCCAGACCAATCGTCGTTCTCAATCGTTCAAGTAGGACATCGGCAGTGACATTCCTGTCATCATTTCCGCGGAGAACGCCTGGCAGCTGTTCTGAGCCTGCGTCTCGTCCGAATACATCTGTACTCTATATCCTCGCTGCTCTTGGGCATTTTCCCCTCGCAGTTCCTGTGCTGCATGCATTGCTGACACTCGCACTTGAAGCTTCAAACTTTCTCAGATAAATTGAATGACGATAGATCAAAATTTGTACTTGTGGGCACACTTTGTGGAAATTGTAAAACCTAACCATCAAATGCGTTCGCTCAGCATATCTCCAGTAGCATCAAAAGAAAATATTGATGTCCTGTCTAATGGCGACGGTCTCCAAACCACAGGTGCGAGACATCACGCATAACACCAAAGCGGGTACAAACAAAAGTGTATTTCTTTACTTCTGCAGGCCATTACTTAACACTCACCGCCATAAATCGGAATGGCCCATGAACCGATCGTAGCGCCATAAACTCTACTGGGCCATAAATAACTATAAGCAATTAATTCGATGTAGGAGGAATAACAAGGCGGTAAGTTTCATTGATCAATAAACTACGAATACCATAAATCAGCCATTTTCTGTTTAAAATAATCTCTTTCTTTAGGCAATTGCACCAGCTCTACAGTAATGTCTGGCTACTTTTAGCTTGTCAGCATTGTGAAAATTTGGACATGCTTAGACAGGGATAAAGTATTAAAGTGAGTCCCTGCATTGCAACATCCAGATTTGACTTCTGTAGCTCAGCACTACTCGCACGCCTTTCCAGCGTGTGCAATAAGGCGCTTACAGCTGGTGCAAAAAGTCGTTAGCGTCGAAACTGATCGGCAACATCTCTTCTAACCGAGCAGCTGCCGCAGTAGCTTCCCATCGAGCATTGACCAAGGTTTCGTCACTCACTTCTATGGTTCTTTTATTCTCTTTATCCATCCCACCTATAAGAACTAATTCCCAAGCAAGGCTAGGCAGTGTGTGGCTTTCTCATCCGGTTCTAGTCGTTCAGCTGTACATCTATATAAATATATATAACTCGTTTATATAGCGCCCTAAGAGAACTTAATCTCCATTCAGGCGCTTCACATGTGCCTCGGGGCTCGAGCCCACGACCTCAGTCAGACCTTGGTCGGGGCGAGCACCTTAACCGCTAGACCAAACCAGCTCGGCATCTAACCAACCATCTCGGCATCTAACCAACCTTAGATCCCTCAAGGATCTCGCTTTTAATCCGTGTGATCCCGAATCAAAACTCGCTCCCAATTAATGTCACGAGTTCCCCTGACTTGAAGACATCTATACAAAAGTTTAAACGGAACATGTTCCTGGCCGCATTTGCTGGGTACGTGCGATTTGTCGTCTGTGTGCTTATGCGCGCGCCGACACTGTGCACACTATCGCTAGGCAATTGACCTGCTATCTGTACAATGCTGAAGTGTAATTGCGACGAAATAGACTTAATTCTCTTCCGGGGCTGGAAAAATGTCTTATTATTTTAATGATTTTTTCACCACACTTGGCACACTCATTCCTGAAGCAATGCTCAGTTTGCATCGATCGATCGTGCCAACGCTCGAGGGTTCAGGCAAATGTGCGTTAGACTCGTGGCCCTCGCCGCCGCGCTCCACCACCACCGCATGCTCACGCGCTCACGCAAACGCGCCCCCCCCCCCCGAGCGCCGCTCGATCTCAGCTTGGTGGTCGCGGTCGGTCGGGCCTGCGTCAACGACGACTTCTCGCACAGCTACCTCCTGCACGGCGCTGCGATCGGTTCCGCGAACGCGACGGGAGGAGACGGCAAGTAAGCGACAGCGCCACAGCCAACCTCCCGCACGCCTGCCGCGCCGAGGAGAAGCGCCCGCTCTGGGCGGCCGCTCGCCCACGTCGTCGCGTCTAGCCTTTCCGGCCGTCAGCGAACGCGCCGAGAGGGCTCTCTGAAGGGCGGAGCGTAAAAGACGCTCGCTGCGAGCGAACAGCGAGATTGCGTTTGCTTCGAATTTTCGCGGAATAATAAAGGCTAATGGGCTCGCCGGCGCGGCTACGCTCGGGTTGCTTAACGACTGCTCACTGCCGAGCGAGATAAAGCGCTCGCGGATGGCAGGCACGTGCGCGAAGCCTCTGCGATGTGGCTCGGACACCCAACTAGCCTCTGCGTCGTCTCGCTCGGCCGCCACCGCGCTCGTTCCGGTCAGCTTTCCGTCACCGGTGGCTGGCGGCTCTCGTGGCTCACCTGCTGAGCAGGTAGCGTCGAAGGGATCACTGGTCCCCCACACGCACGCGCATAGCGAAAACTCGAGCGGCGTCTGCCCGACGCGGCGGAGGCTGGCTCCGAAAAGCGCCGCACGTTACGGCGGCACCAGGTCATCGATCGCTGCTCGAATCGCCAATGTCGAGCGCTCAGCCGATGGCACAAACACGCCGATAAAGTAGGCATGCACCGCCGACGCAAGGAGAGGCCGGTATAACTCGCGAGGCGATCGCCGGCTGGGGAAGTCAAAGTGGCCAGGGAGAGAGCGCTCGGACGGCCGGCCACTGCTCAAAGCGGAGCCACTGGTCAGCGGGCGCTCCACAGAGGCAGTAAGCGAGCCCGAAGAAGCAAGCAGACGGGATGATGGTCATCGACCTTGACCTGCAAAAATCGCGATAAATATTGGAGCTGCGAAAATCGCGATGAGCTCTCGCCTGACCGGGGCTGCCGTTGCGGCCCGCCGCTAGGGGCCTGAGCGCATTCGCCGGCGACCGCGTCGCTTCGTACCTCAGCCACCCCATCCCCCGCTTCGCCGTCCAGGCTCCATTAGGCTCATACGTAGAGAGCGTAATTAATAAAAAGTAATTAATAAAGCGCCATCGGCCAGCGCGCGAGACGATGGACCGCACGCACTGTGGATCGGTAGCCAGCCGGTTGGCACGGAGAATGCGCCGTCGGTGCGTCTAAACGCAGCCAACCGTTTAGCTGGAGAGTCCTGGCTTCCGGCTGCAACGCTCGCTTGCAACGTACTCACTTCGCATCCGCAATCTTCCCCGCGTCGCGCTTCCGCCTACAGCGAGCGCCCATTCGCCGCGGCTATCCGCAGGGCTCTCCGGCGACCGCGAAGCCGGCCCACCCGTTCGCAATCCGCGCGACGCCGCTCTCCGACGTCACGGCCATGGCACGCTACGCCTACGCGTCGCATCCGCTGCTCGCTCGAGCGTGTCCGTTCGCAGAAGCACACTGCATCTGACGAGCGGACCGATGTCCTCGGCGCGAGCGAAGGTCGGCTATTAGCGACCGTCTAACCAGCGTTCGCTGACCGACTAGAGCGCCACTCTGGCCCTCGGCGGTGCGCACGCCCCGCACGCATTCGTCCTTGACATAGACGCAAAAAAACGACCGCTGAAAGCTTCGCTGCCGATGGCGACGAGGCTCGAACCCGTCGCTGAGCCATTTGGCGCTCGATAGTCAAGTCCGCACCGCGGCTCGCTCGCGTGCATACGTCGCTCACATGCTCGCCGACCGCGCGCGCTCTCGTAGCGCTAGAAGGAATCGCCGCGCTCAAACTTGAAGTTAGTTCAAAACTTAATGGGGTGGAAGTGGGTTCTCATTGCCGGGGGTACCGAGAAATTGCCAAACCGGTAGGAAACCCACGCGCACGAAGCGCCTTAATTTCTCACACTCCCTTAATTTGCCCAACCGGCTGGACCCGGATGCGTTTTCGCAGCGCCAGCAGCGTTACGCAGAACGGATTTTGCAAGGAGCGCGCACACGGCAGATGCCGATCGCATGCTACCCTCACGGACGCCCGTACGAGTAAAGCGCTATTGAGCGAAAGACATGCCGGACGACGGATTTGCGTTTGCCTCCGGCGAGCTGAGAGAGGCGCCTAGCGGGGCGAGCAGCTGACACAGCGACCCTGTTTGCTAAGCAGCCGCTAGCGGCGAGCTTCGCCGACCCGTATAGCCACTCCCACGCGTTCTCGAAGCCCCGGCGATGCAGTGCCGGACTGCTTCCAGATCCTGATGTAGTCCCAGTATAAATGCATTGCCGCGGTACGCGCTGCGGAGGCTGGAGCGTAGGCGTCTAGACGTCGGCTGAGCCCGAGCGATTGAGCACTGCTCGCCCGTATGCTTTTCGCGCTTTGCGGCCGCTTCCGGAGGTCGGCCGCAAAGCGGCCTGCTGGTCGCCGCCCAGCTGAGATTCCATAGCGCGCCGCTTGGGTGTGCGCTCGCGTGACTAAAACCTTCGAGCCTGACGAGGTGAAGGACGAGGACCAACACCGACGGCCGCCGCCGCCGCTTAGTCGGACGCGAGCAGTAAGAGGACGTCGCGCTCCTCGACTGACGTCGCGTCGGCCGAGCTGACGGAGTAGAGCCGCCTCGGACCGCTTTGCATTGACCGAGCTAAAGCCCGCCTACTGGCAAAGAATCAGCGCCGCACGCGGCGTCGACGCCGTCTGCACGGCCTTTACACGCCCTCGGCTGTCCGCATTGCGGACCATGCTTAATGGTCCTTCATGTCGTCCTACACCCGCCTGCGCTGGATGCGCATTTTCAAAAAAATAAATGCCTGCTGAGCAACATTTAGTAGTTGGTATTTGTTTCGCGAGATTGCAGTGTATACACAGTGACTCAGTTCTCATTGGGTGTTGTACAAATATTCGGGTGTCGTTATTATCAACATGCGTGCGTTTGTTGCACAGTTGCAAATTCTGCTTCAATAGTCGTAGCAGCGCCGTTATAAAAGCGAGCGTGTATAATCTCACCAGCGGCAACTTTGAAGCCAACTAAAGTCGTCACCTAAGAGGCAAGATGGCGCGACTCAAACTAAAGCACGCGCGTCAAACGGAGCCGCGCGCTGACAGCCTGTAAAGGCGAAAACAAGTTTCATTCGTCTGCACGATTGCAAAATTGGCAGTCTTGGTTTGAATGAGTGGGAGCAAGTTCTGGAAGTGATTTCAGCGAAGCGCTCGTGTGCCAACTGCGAACGTACGTAAATATAAGTATATTTCATTTGCATAGCGCCCCAAGAGAACCTAACTTCTATTCATGCGCTTTACATATGCCTCGGAGCTCGAGCCCACGACCTCTGCCGGACCTTCGTGGGAGGGAACACCTTAACCACGGAACCCAAGACTAGCTCGGCGTTCATGCGATAGGTTAGCTGATTGGACAGCCTCATTTATATAGCGATAGAAGAGCCTTAACGGCCATCGCGTGGCTTGCAGTAGGCAATACATGATCGCCCAGTGCAGGTCTCCAACTCTCCGCTAGTTAGCATGCAGGCTCACTTCGAAAAGGCGGAGGCAATGTCAGTTACCTGACGACGGCCACCTTGTCCCACTGTAACTCACGTGACTTCACGGTCAACCATTACTTATACGCGCAAGGATCTCAATTTTCATTCAATGCATGCTGAGTGACAGCGCGGCGCCCTGCTAGCTAGGAATATCAGCGGCGGCGGCGCCAAGATTTTCATGTAGGGGTCAAGACCTACAAAATCTTCCGTAGGAAGGCAAGACGCGTAAGATTTTCATGTAGCCGTGACTAGACCAGGAATAGTTTAAAAATTATAGCTCAAAATCGCAGTGGCTATTCCACACGAGCTCGGCACTTGCTCTTTAATTGGAAATAAGATGTAATTGCTCATTTGCGACGGTCGGGACATAGGAATAAGGATGGTGCAGGTATATAGGGCCCCCACAGTAGTGGGAATCCCTCCGCGCCTCTCTGGCTTAGCCGCTGGTTATCATGAGTCCGTCGCAAAGACCACAACATTTCACCTGCAGCTGATAGAATTATCGGTGGTCCTTGAGAATGAGTGTAAATGTGCACAGTCAGATGCCGAGCACGACAGAGCGAGGTAGCGCGGTGCACGCACGTGGGACAGACAAATGAGGGCCGTATCCAGCCGGTCCCAGTCCCAAGCCTAATAGCGTGTGGTAAATCGAGAGCGTCGCTTAGAGTCCGGCCACTTGGTCTAGATTTAAGCTTTTATTGCGCTTCTAAAATCATTTTTACTGGCATATTTCCATCACACACCGGTACCTCTGGCTCCACGGCCTGCGTTCGAGCCGCGGGTGCGACTTGCCTTGCATGCTGCTACTGCTGCACATGCACTTGCATGATGCACCGACCGAGTTGAGAGGGGAGAAAAGGCGCCCATCTCAGATTTTGAGCCCAGCATACAGTGCTAGAGGTGATTCGATCGCGCACCGTTTCACGGCAGCAGGGAAGTTAAGTAGCGCCGCCGGCGGCGAGCGAGCTGCGCAAATGCGGTCGTATCGTTCAGACCTCACCAATCAGACTGTCCGGTGGGCTGCTCGCAGGCGGCGCTCCGCATGGTGAAGGCTATGAGAATCCTCGCGCCCGCACGCGCGCGAGCTAGATGATTCTGATCAAGTGACTGCTCGGCGTCGGGCGCGGCCGGTAGCCCGGACCAGTCGCTCAAGTAATACAGTAATGGCTCGAATGGTGCCGATGCTTCCCGGCTATGGACGAGCCAGCTGTGGCTAGCCAGCCGTGCGTCGCCCGAAGCGCTGGCCGCGAGACCAGTGCTCCGCGTTTCGCGCCCTCGCCACGAGTCAGCCATGCTCACAAGTCTCGTAGCGCATGCGTTTGCTAGCGAGCAACGATTCGCCATCAACTTTGTCCGCGAGCGTTCGCAGGCTTCCTACTCGACAGGCGAAGGAAAATCCGACGCCGCGCAGAGGGCGCGGACAGGAGGTTTCGGGGGGGGGGAGGCGTCGCCTCAGGGCATGACTTGCCACGTGACCATCTGTTGAAACGTAACGATCGCTCTGGCATTTAGCGGCTATCGAATGCGAAAATCCGTAAGGAGGCGTGGCGAGAGACCCGCTTTAGCTCCGCCCACCGAGTGGGAGAAGACTGTACTTAAACTGCGGTTACTGGATGCGAAGCAGCCGTTGCTTCTCAATGGGTTCGAGATTGGTCGCACTGCTAGCCGCAGCTCAGATCGTCGCGATCTTCAATCCGTCGCGCTTCTCTGCACAAGGTAGGTCACCGGCGGCGCCGCCCGCGCTCGACTGGACCCCTGCACGAAGCAACGCGCTCGGACGAACGGTCGGCGAATGCTGGCTTCCTCAGAGGCGCTCCGAAGCGCTTTCTGTAATCTTTGTAGGACGCTGTCCGCAAAGCTGGTACTTCTGCATGGCAGGTGAGACAATATGCGGAGCGCGCCTACAACGCCGTGCGAAAGTAGCCGCTGCTGTAGAAGCGAGCGGCCCGCACCGACGGCTGCCTGCCGATGGCCGACGGGAGCCGGCAAAACGACTGGCGCTAGTGCAGTTGCGTTACGGCGGCGGCTCTCGCACCGCAACACCGGCCGCCTGCTCCTCACGCGCCGTGCCGCCCGCGCAGCGGCGATGCGGCACTTTCTCAAAGTTGGTCCGCAACCGCGGCCGAAGCCGCGCTTTCCCGCTGCTCATGCTTCCTCGCCCACCTTCCCGTCTCCGCCGCCTCGCACGCTCAGCTTTGCCGGCTAAGCGCTAGCGCTCTATTCGTGACCACCGCCGCCACGATCTATCTGAGCTGCTACACCGCCATAGCTGCTGAGCAACGCCCCGCGTGCCTCGTGTCGGCGATCTGGAGCGACAATCCGATCGGCTCATAGCCCCTCGCCAGTACGACAAACGCTTAACTCACTAGCCCTGTTGGCTAAGAGCTACGATTACTACGCCTCCTCTCCGCCACCTCCCTTTCCACTTTTTCGCCGTCAGCGTTAATGCGAAGCGAGAAGCCTGCCGATCCGAGCACATGACAATCGTCTGTAGCCGGAAGCTGCCGTCGCAGTTAAAACTTCTCGGGCCAGACGTTAAGTCTGCTCAATGCGTAAGGCCTCCCCCACACGTGCGTGCAGCTCGGTCAGCATCCGCGGGGCATTTGTGCATCGAGCAACACAACACCGCATTTGCCCCAGCAGGTAATTGCTATTCATAAATTAATGACAGCGATTAGAACTTGCAAAGAGCGCTGGACGCCTCGAAAGAACGCTTGTTAGTGCTCGCCCTATATGCAGCCCGCTTGGGACTCGAGAGCGTCTATATTCTTGCCGCTTGCGGTGTGCCGCATCGCTCCGCCGTGAAATCGCATTGTGCTCCGCATCGATTTCTCCCGCAGAAAGGCGCCGCGGCCGCCACGAGGGCGGCCACGGCGCCTTGCTGCGAGCGGATGACTCTCCCACTGCTCTTTCAGATAGTGGAGGCACGAAGCGAGGGGCCACAGTTCGCGCACCTGCGGCGGAATCCCTGCGAGACGTGCTACGCTCCATCATACTTGCCAATCGCCGGAAGTGGATTCCGCTGCCTTACTTCCCAAGAAGAACCACAATGACTTTGCCGCCAGACAGCATCTATTAGACGGCCGCTTCAATTTTCGCCAGTCTCAATTTGAGCCGATGTCATTCGTTTCCAGCAGGCTGCGTCTTTGCGACTGGAAAAGTTGCGAATCTTCAATTCTAGTTCGCCTGCCTCATGTTCGGGTGCGCATACATAAATAGATTGGTAGTATGTTGGCCCGTACCTTTGCTATTATGCACGCATACAGAGAACGCCAGTTTGCGTGCAGCGGCTCTTCAGTGCTTCATTAATGGTCGGCACGTCAACCGGAAGACGGCTCCTGCAGTGGAATAAACCTGACGCGTATGCTAGCTTGCAAATGCACTCGGTTGAGTACAGCGGTTTTTTGCGTCTTGAGTCTTGGCAATTTGAGTGTCAACTGCGGCGGCGGCGGCGGCGGAGCCCTAGCTGCTCAGATCTGCGTAGAGTTCCAGAAGAACCGCAGATTTACACACGAGAGTAGCGAACGCAGATACGACCATATACGCTCCTATATCCGCTGCGCGCCATTTTGGCTGAGAGACTGATGCTTGGAAAGGTTGACAACTTGCTAGCTGGCTGTCCGTCAGCCAGCCGAGCGCTCGCTGTAGCGGTCAGGTTCGCTGCATGGGCACTGAGCGGAGTCTGCCGGAGTCTCGTTACGCCGTTGTACGGGCGTTGGCAAGCAAGCGACCATCTTGCTCCTGTGGGTGTCCTGCTTCTACGTAAGCAGCAGAATAATTATAGGACTTCTTTCTTCCTTTAATAAGTTTGAATGGCTCATCGTGAAGCTATTAATAAGTAACGCCGCCCTCAGACTTGTTGGTCACATGGCCAGGTGAACTTGTAACCTGGGAGTTCTGCCCCTACACTGTTTACCTGGGGCTATATCCGCGGCGTTCAGCCATGGCTAGTAGCTACGCTATGCCCCTGTAACAACTCGGGACCAGGGTAAGCAGCGATTAGCGTGCTAGTGCGTCGCCGTGTACTCACTTGGTCAGGATAGGAAATACGGTAAACGCTATTTAGATAAAGAACGATATGTGCTACTGAGGTTTTAACGTATCTCGTTGTACATCGACGAGGCTTGCAGACGTGATCGGCTAACATTACCGCGGTGCCTTACAAGCACAAAAAGTATCGAGATGCACATTTTGTTGTGGCGACTGCATACTCTGTATAGTCTCTGAGTCTATAGCTAGGCGTTACCTGATGCAGACGCGGAGATAATCTCTGTAATCAAGAATAATGCTGAAGCAGTGTCCACTTGTCCAATTCACACTCCCAACACTCGATGGTTTCGGATTGGCTTGCTTTCAAAGTCAAATGCGCGTGGCACTGAATTCTGATGTCTCCTGGATTAAAACGGCAGGTAAGATTTATGCCCGATCAGCGGTCTGCTTACAGTGTTCGCAATTTCAGCAGTGCAGTGCCGCCGTCATTGCTGCCATCCCCATGTACGGTAAAGCTTCTAGAAGTTCATAGTTATAGTTATTGATTATTCAGCGTTACCTCATCGCCAACAGTACTGCCCAATCCGGCTTGCCCTCTGAAGGAAGTTTTCCAGAAGCACCCGGTGACAACTACAGACGTGTGGTACAGCTCTGGACTCGTTCGCTCGGCCAATTACACACGATTAGCGACTAGCGATAGCTCTCGAGTCTCTTCGCAAGGCTATCTGTTCGTAGAAACTGAATGAAATGCAAGCAGTTAGGCAGCAGATAGCTGAACACAGTAGTCACACTGTATATCATCAGCCTCGGCTTCGGAGACAATACTCAAAGCACCTTCTTCTGCACATCTGATAGCTTGAGGATTTCATTCTACCTGAAAATGTTTCAGTTTCGGCATCTAAAACTACACGTGAGTTAGGAAACCTAGCGAATCTTGACTATAATATTTTGCATAGAAAATTTGTGCCATCTTCCTCCTACTTGACGGTTCATGCTCTCCTCCATTCAAAGCTATAATACTACGCTAGTCTACATCCTGGACGAGTTTGCAACTCTGACCGAAAGACAGGTCAACAATCAAATTCTCTTTATCAAGCAAACGCCATAAAGAAAGCAAAAAACTAAAACTATGCCTAGAAAATAGGCATTAAAGTCTAAACTCCCTGTCGATCTTTTGGCATTTTTGGATCATTGTAGGTTGCATCAATCCATTTTAGCTAGGGCTAAGTTCAAACTTTTATGCAGAAATATTTAAATCAGTAATCAACACCAAAAGTGTTTATATTCACTGAAGACAATCTTCTTAACCGTTCACACCAAGCATATTGAACATGTATTCTAAAGGTAACTTAGCAAAGCTTTTCTCCTAATGTTTTATTGGTTAGATGCAAAGACTTAGCGACTAAAACTCCTCGCCGCAATCCATGCCGTACGGATATTGCACCGTCGTTGTACTTGTCTAATATTGCATGTGATATTGATGTGGTTCAAATCGTACTTCTCCGATCGTGTTTAATCCTTGTTGTATGGTGGTAATCTCTCACGATAGACCAGTCACCGGTAAACAATTAGATGGGTCTGTTATCGGTCTTTTTGTCGTTCTTCATTTACGCTAGCCTCTCGGAAAAGTGAGTTGGGAACATTAGGATCAGTTATCACTTCTATACTGACGATATCCAGCTACATTTTTCATTTAAATCACAGCAATATGGTGCAGTGACTGACAAACTGAATACTTACTTTGTAGGAATTTGATATTGGATGTGGACGAATTTCCTTAAACTAAACGATGATAAAACTGTGCTCCTACTCATAGGCCATCGCAATCGTGTGGCTGCACTAGGAGACTTTGCTACTTTAATTGGTAATGACCGTCATCATGTGGTCGAAATTTGGTTGACCTATTTGATAACTGCCTTAAGATTGAAAGCTTCAATAGGAAGACCGCTTCCACAGCACGTCACCACGTTCGATCCCCAACTAAGACTAGGGATTGTCTACCACGATGATTTGCTAATAATCTTACAAGCTCACTGGTTCTATCTAGGCGAGACTACTGCAGTTTCGTTTTTGCTGGGCTACCAAAAAAGTCATCAAGTCTCGGCACCAGGCGACGAATGTGGTTGCAAAGCTAGTAAGAAATTCTATATGTATACAGGTATGTCTACATTGTTGAAGGAGCTGCCACGGTTGGTGGTCAATCAATGATAAAGACAAAAATTTCTAATCTGACTCACAATGACCGTCGAGGCTAGGTCTTCGCGCCTATCGAATGGTTACACCAGTATCAGCCTCCTGGTGCCCTCAGAATCTCTACTGACAATTAATTGGCTGCTCCAATTCCTTCAATATAAGATCATTGACGGCAGAAGCGTTTTCTCTGCAAGTCCTAGGCTACGGAGCTCACTTCCATACTTCTTATGCGCGACATATTCTCCCCTGCAGCAAACTATGGCCCACTCTTTTAGCCACACCGTGCTACAAATTCAGAAGTACGCAACAGTCGGGCGTCCGGATAGCCTCTAAAGTAGTTAGCAATTCAGAGTTTTCTCTTAGTTTCCTCTTCTTTTCACTATCTACACTCATCCTTCAGCCAATTGTTTGTTAAACACAACACTGGCTTCTATTTCTAGATCCATGAACATTACGTAAATAGACAATTACGCATAGATGTAAGAGAGCGAACGTTATTATCAGCCTTATTTACGTAGGCGTTAGAAGAGCGTTCGCGCCTATCGCTATCCCTCGCAGTTGGCAATAAAGGATGGCCCGCCGCAGGACTCAAACGCACGACTTGGGTCGCGACGGGCGAGCACCTTTCCCCTAGGTAAAGACCCAAAGGTTAGTCCACAAGTCACAATCACTGACGTCACATTAGTATGAAGTCCTTCACGACGTGTTTATATTAAGCGCATTGTGATACAGCGCTGGAGAGTTTCAAAAAAGAGAACGCAAATAATTGTCTAATTTGTGCATGTACTCATGTTTAAAATTGGATATCAATATGCTGAAACTTCACAGGACCGTTAAACTAAAATTGTGGCCGTTCAAACCGCAAGGTGGCATGTCCGGCAGCTTGAGCTCTCTGTACTACGACTCCCTTTGCTGTCGCCCGAGCGCTTCCGCTCGCCGGTCGTGCCAGCAGCCTTGGGATGGAGACACTTAGGAAGAAGCATATTGTAACGCCGAAGGCTCGGCGGAGTAGGCGTAACCTGCCGCTTATCAAGCGGCGTAGTCTACGGCCGAATGGGGTTTGGTGCGCGCCTACGCGCAATGAGCTGGCCACCCCGAAACGAGCGTTTCTGGCGCTGACCTACGTACAATTACTAAAGGGGGTCGTGAGTACGCGGCGTTAATTAGAAAGAGAAATGCAAATTGGGAGGTCTTACTGAGCTTTATTCGCAAGTGCACAATGTCGCTGCGCGTCTAGCTCAGTTTTATCTCCACACTTCTCACAAGCTCTCAACAGCACAAGCACTCTTGCGGAGGGAATACGTCCCCGCACTTAGGCTACCTACGTCTATTGTGGGGAACGACCCAATTAGGACGAGGAGCCCGAACCGGAGCCTAGACCCTGACTGGAGAACTAGGGCTCCGCTTCCACCTTACGGCAGGAATACCTCACGCACCACGCCAACTACGTCTAGTTCGCACCGGCAAATTCTTATGCCAGACCACATGCGAGCGCGCGCACACACACACACAACAAAAAAAGAAACACAAAATGCGAGCTCGGGCGCGACACGACCATATTCGGTGGCGTCCGCCGAATCCTCCTAGCGCTGTCTCGTCCAGTCCCGTCAATCGCCTCTCGCTTTCAGAGAAACGAACCCGGCGGTGTCAAAGCGAAGCCGAAGAGTGAGAGCAAGAGCCGAACAAAAGACCCGGAGCGAGCGTCGCTCGACTGTTAAATACCTAGCAGAGACAATGGGGCGAAAGCTTAGTGGTAACGGCCGACAGCGTTGGCAATTACGATAAGGAATTAATACCATCGCTCGGCCACCAGATGGGCAACCCAGTCCAGCTTGAATGCCGAAAAGGTTCCAAACGATTCTTTTTGGACAGAGTTGCGGCGGAGGTTGACAGGCCAGCCAACATCAATCAGCCGCTCCCAAGGGTAGCAGACCAATTCTATAGGCCGAATTGCTACAGCTGGTCCCAGAGCTTCATGGCCCGCTCTTAAGCTCTAGCTCTCTAACCACACTGGCGCTCCTCTCTGGTTCACTGCTCCAGGACAAAGGAGTTTTTGCCCGCCGAACAGTTCTTGTTCTCGCTAAAATTAAGCCAGGGCCAGCTCGGCGCTACAGTTTGGTGCATGCATCCTCCCGTGATTGTTCACGGTCTAAAGCTTGCTCCAGTATTTTAGGTCAAAAATAAATAATAATAATAATATAATTCATTTATATAGCGCCCCAAGAGAACTTAATCTCTATTCAGGCGCTTCACATATGCCACGGGGCTCGAGCCCACGACCTCAGTCAGACCTTGGTCGGGGCGAGCACCGTAACCGCTAGACCAAACCAGCTGAAGTAGCTAACGGTCACTGCCCGCTTGAATGCAAGCTCAAAAAGTAAGCACATCTACAATGCCGAACCGCACTAACGTGTAACTGAGGACTAGCTTGGGAGACGGACTTTTTCCGAAACAGTTCGTTGGCCACATTGAGCTACCCAGCTGCCTTCGTGCAGCAGGGCGGTACAGATCAGTGACCTCTATTAAGCAATGCATTACACCTATTAACCTACAAATGCCTCCATGTGTCTCTACTACCTTAGCAATATTACGAATGGATTTTGGAATATGAACGAACTCTGGCAGTACCCATTGGACTCCGGAAGCTCCATCTGCTGCAGCCCCAATCTATGATTAGCATGCCTGCAGCGAGTGGTACAACGTTCAACCACATTAGTAACAACTCTGCAGAATCATTCGATTCGATTGCTCTGGCAACGTGCACCGAGAACTAAAGCTGCTGAAACACTTCTAGTGTGAGTGGCAACAATCCATCAACCATAAAACGAAAGCCATTGAAAACACCTTTTAGACAGACGGCACTGCACGTGTTACACAAAGGTTTTTGTGTGTTACACAACGGTTTTTGTGTAACTTATCAAGTTTGAAGATGATCTTGAAGCGACTTGTATACAAGCAGTCTTGGATCGCCTTCAAAAGAACGAAAGGCTCTATACGGGTGTACTGCTCGGCGGTTTAGACAAAGCTTGACTCTGCCGCCGTTGGTCTGAGAACTCACCATATAAAAACCATAGATCTGATGAAATAACAAGCAGTTAGCGATAGTTTACCTAACAGCACCTATAGCCGCCGCACTAACATAAGCTACGTTCAGCATGTGGTCTCGCCTCCCCGGTTGGTCTCCGAAGACGAGTGCAAGCAAATACGGCTGCCGGCGTTTCCTACCTTCTTCTTTTCGATGCTTTTAGGTCGCGGGTATCTCGATCGGACTGCGGCCCATTTGAAATCCCATGTGCATCTTACGAACACATTACCCCGCTGCCAGAACGTTGGCTCGCCTACTATGAATAGATGCTACCGAAGAGAACGCTTAGCATTACGAGTGAACTCGAGCCATACCTTATTGTCTGGACGGCTCTGTAGTTCTCATTAAGCGAAATTAAAAGAGCATTGCTTCTGGGCGGCAAGGCCTTCAATGTGTAAGAGCCGCAACCAGCGAAACCGTCGGGTACGACAGGCGGCTGAAGGTGGGGGGCGTGTGGTAGGTGACGGCCGCACGGTGCCGGCCTTCCACTTCTGGGCTGCGGCTTTGCAAAAGGCACGAGAGGCCGATCGGTGCCGACCTGCTTTGGCTGACGTCTCGCGCCATTTCATGCACTCTGCCGCCGCTGATCGAGCTTGCTCGAGCTACAGACGGTGCGTAATAGCTTCAACAATAACATAATTTCGCCGAAAACCCACTGCTCGTAACGGCGGTAGTCCCCAACATGCTGCCTAGACCATGACGTTAGCTTTACACCGCCAACTCTGAATTATGACATAACGGTTCCCAGTCATCATAATTCAGGAACCGGCAATGCTGTTTCGGCAAACATAACCTGCCTTATTTAGCTTACCCGGTTCTTTCACTGCTCCTTACATTCTACCCTAGTTGGGTTCACCAGCCCGAGGCAGTTTGCATATTGAAAAAACTTCGGTGTTCTGTGTTAGCCAGATTCGACTGCCAGATATTTATTATCCGAGGTTGCTGGAATTATAACGGGAAGGAACCGATTATGAGATAACTCAACCGATTCTCAACTCAACCGATCTTTAGCAGCACTAGGGGCTACCACCTAGGGGCTACCACCACTGCTTGCAGTGGGCAATAAACGATCGCCTACTGCAGGACTTGAACTCACGACCTGGGTTGTGAAGAGGAAGCATCTTACAGCTGGGCTAAGACCCAGGGGCCACCGAGCCAGTGCAGAGGGTGGGGAATTAGGTGTATGGTTTCAAACCCAGACCAGAAAAGTAGCAGAACCCAGCATGCAGGTCTTTGCTGATTGAGGCCATGACAAGCACGTTGTAAGTGATAGATTATGACGATTTTGACGGGGCACAGTGAGATCGAGTGCTGCAAGCCAGACGGGTGCAGGGGCCCAGCGATATCTACTTCCGACTGGGAGTAGAACCTGCACAGGCCCTACAACATGGACGATGCTGATGGCTGACAGCATGTCCAACGATCAAGCCCACGAGGAGGCAAGGTGACAGTCAACCAGAGGGAGGGCATCTTCACTCGATCAGGACCCAGCCGATGAGTTGACCGAGCTTCTACGATGCCACACGATGTAATGTAATGTATCTCCGTCAGTAACTCCACAAAGTCATAAAGACCATGTGGGTGTTACGCAGGAGAGTTTTGTATATCGCACTCACAGCCTAAGCGGCTTTCGGTACGCATTCGGTAGCCAACAGACTTCGTCTCATGCAACAAAGAGAAAGTGGGAAGCATAGCAGAGTTAGGAGAGCAGTTGAGGTAGCGAGTAGCATAGAAGTAGCCGTTCAGGACCGCTGAAAAAGATGTGCCATAGTCGGCAGTTGGAGAGTAGATGTCGTTGCATAGTCAGGTCAGGTCAGTCACACACAGGTCACTCACACACAGGTCAGTCAGTTCGTGGCAGCGCCAGCGTACATTTTGATTCGTGAACTTTTCTTACATTATTCGTTCTTGGTGAGCAGAATTCCCATTGGATGGTGCCCTAGGTTTGATTAATGTTTCAGAGAAGAAGTATCACTATTCTGATAACATCGCACAGCAAGGCTAATTGGTAATTCACATCTGACAAGACCCTACTCTGCAGCTGCTGGCCAAAGAAGGCCTATGCCCTGGTGGAGGATGAGGCGACCATGAACCAGCAGGGTGCTAAATCAGCCAGATTATTACTGATGATATTCATTACAGGCTGTATACCAATTGTTATGGCCAGGGAACTGATTAAGGGCTAATCTATGGCCAAGGCCCCACACGAGCAAAAGCCTTGCAGAAGGCTTGACTTCCAGTTGTACTTCCTGAGTTGGCTTAGGAATTTGAGCTCTAGACCAATGAGCCGTTGGTGCACGTCGTGGTCGTTGTTAAACACTTGTAACCCTCCATACTTGAAATGTTTCTAGCTTGTAAACTAGCCACCACTGTATAGGCTAACACATCGTTGATAGTGAACGGCACAAGCAGAGAAAGAGAGAGAGAGAGAGAGAGAGAGAGAGAGAGAGAGAGAGAGAGAGAGAGAGAGAGAGAGAGAGAGAGAGAGATAGATAGAGGGAGAGAGAGAGAAAGAGAGAGAATCATCCCTGAGTGAGGACACGTCTCCCTTCCCCGTGTTTCGATATACTTACCCTACTAGGATTAACTGCCCTAGTGCAGTTGACACACGACAGCACAGGCAGCTGGGGGGTCAGGTAGCTGAGCCAAGCCTGCCGTCTGAATGTGGGCAAGATTCATGATGCACTAGCTCTTAGTAGTTGGCAAAGAGTTTTTGAAAGGTTCACACTTAGAATACGGCACAGAGTGGCTCCAGTTGCTCAGCAGTCACATCCCGACAAAAGGGGGGAGGGTCACTGTCATTCTTGGACACTGCATTAGACGAAGAAGAGATGCTGGCTGCCAGGATGCATAAGCCAAGTGCCTGCTATTCCGAATTCCTCCGTAGTTATGTTGCCCATAAAACTTCTGGTGATACTGTTGATGGACACCGAAATAGGCCATTGCACGGTCCTGAAGCCCTCAAATCTTTGGCGATGGTACACACCACCATGGTCAGTTAATTAAGGATCGAGATATCCTGATGCCTTTAGCATACTTTATCTAGGGTAACCCCAACAGTATTGTGTCCTTCCACTGCTATTGTTCACTGTTGTTGTTGGCACACATAACTATATTACAAGGAAGTGACTAATAGAATTGCCATTTCTTTGGTGTTAGTCCCTTGGCAACAAGGCAGCTACAGGCCAGCTTTGCAGGTGAGATATTGTACCTCCCTCTGCAGGTTAAACAATTGTGGCTTTCCTCGACCGGAAATAAGGAAGCTTCTCAAACTGTGGTAGGTATCGGATGCTTGGCTTCGCCCTGCTTTAGGCTGTAACATGAAGCACTACCGGGAATTTTCAAGCTGTCGTTGTAGCCACAAAACTTTCTGCATCTTCGTCACATCGTCCAGTTGTTGCCGAAAAGAGCTTGTCTTCCACGCATCTACAGAAACGCTCAGCTTTTCAGGGATTAATATCATTTGCATCTCACTTGCTGGGGACAGGCTAGCTCCTTTAGCTTTAGCACTATCTCGATAGATACTACTATCTCGATAGACCACCGTTAGTAACCACAACACAGTAAGGAGCAGACTTATATGCCCATTGGCGCGTTCAATGGCAAGTTTGACTAATCAGGTTGTTTACTATTATCGTCTAAGCAATCTAGTCCTATCTGCCTTAGATTGTGTTAGACAGTCATTGATTTTCTTCCCTAGGCGGTATCATCACTTACAGCTGGACATGCAGGCCTCAGACACCGGACTCAATCTGCCCACTGTATCTCTCACGTTGCAGGCCTCTACCGTTATTGCTAAATATAGTAGAAATACTTTGTCAACTAAATATTACTATAATATACAACAATAGCATTAGTAAATACTTTGTCATAAGCTCCATTTACCCACTTTATCTGCAGTGACTCCGATCGATCAGCCGAGATGTCAAGCTAAATTTCTTACTCCGACCTCTTATGATGCCATAGCTTAGCTCTTTCATACCTACCTGAGCAGCTACCAGCCGATCTCGAGCCGAGGTCAGCTCGGATAATACATTAGCTGTCTCGTTCTTGCACTTAAAGACTGTTGATGACACATGCTCTCTGGAAATGCAGCCCACTTCCACAATTTCTTTCTGCACCGAAGCTATTTAAATATGTTGTTGTTGTATATGTTAAATACCCTGCTGAACTACTCAGCACAAAATTGTAGCAGTCCTTTCTTTGCTGGAACTTCTTTTCTTGACTGCCCTCTTTACTTGGTTTTGCCATTTTTTGCTTGCTTTAAATATTAAGGGGTCTTCAAATGCATACCAAAAGTAGCTTAGGGTTTGAGTGCACTACAGAAACATGCCAGCTTGTCATCTACCTAGTCCCAAATAATTATGTCCACTCAGATAACACCCTTTTAGTTGCCCTGATTTGAGGAGTTACAGAAAGGGGATACATATATTGATACAGCACCGAAAATATGTACCCTATCTGCCACTCTGGTTAATATGGTGTTCTGCATCCCATAGATATAGCAGCATTAGAAAGACAAGGGTTCCGTCCTAAGGATTTGAACCCACGACCTCTAAAAGCAGCCGTGAGGGTCAGGCCAAAGCACCCACTTAATAATAATAATAATAATGCACTTGATAAAGCACCCTCAGAGAACTCAATCTCTTTCTAGGGGCTATACATTTGCAAAGGGAAATGCAATTGAATGCTGAGTAATATCATGCTTGATAAACGAACAAAATGAGTAACATGATTAGGGGTGACATGCACAGGGTCAGCATGCAAATGAGGTTAGTGGCAGCATGCACAGTGTCAGCACCCATAAGCACATCAAGGACGAATCACAGGGACCCACTAAATGCTGTCCTAAATAGGTGTGTTTTTAAGTTCTTTTTAAATGTGGTCAGGTCAGGGGATGTTCTGACACAAGTCGGGAGTGAGTTCCAGGCTTTGGGAGCGTAAGAACTCAGTGCACGGTCCCCAAAGGATTTGAGGTTTGTACGAGGTATTGGTAAACTGTTGGATTCCGAGAGGCGGGTGGTACGATGCTTGGCCTGGTGGGGGAGCAGATCTGAGAGATAGGCTGGAGCCAGAGAATGAAGTGATCTAAAAGTGAGCGACAAGACCTTGAACTCAATCCGTTGCTTGACTGGTAGCGAGTACAGGTCGGCGAGAAGTGGTGTGATGTGGCAACTGCGACGCTCAAGACAGACAAGCCTAGCTGCAGAGTTTTGCACCATCTGTAATCGCCTGATTGCACATGCCGGTAGGCCAGCGAGCAGTGAGTTACAGAAATCAAGACGGGTTGTCACAAATGCATGGACCAACTTAGACGTGGTATCCTTATCTAAACAAGCCCGAATTTTAGCAATGTTATGTAGCTGAAAGTAGGCAGACGACTGTGGAGCTATTGCGGTCGTCTAACAAGAGGTCATTTTAGAACATGACACCTACATTTTGAGCTGATTCAACTGGAGATATGCTGGCAGAGCCAATTTAGAGCGTCAGCCTTTCCAATATCTGAATGACACTGGGTTTGCCCATAACTAGTAAGTTAGTTTCATCATCGTTTAGTTCTAGAAAATTTGCTGCCCTCCATGTGTGGATGTAATCAATACATGCAGCAAGTGAGTTGAGAGAATTCGAGGTGTTCAAAGGCTGGGAGGGATCAAAGCAAAGGTACAACTGAGTGTCATCCGCATAGAAGTGAACTGCCTAGATTGTGCTTGGCAATCACATCAGCAAGAGGGAGAGTATAAACCGTGAAAAGAACCGGACCTAGCACGGAGCCCTGAGGTACCCCATTTTTCAGAGGTACCTCGGACGATCTTTGTCCATTCACATCAATACTCTGGAGTCTCCCACTGAGATAGGACCTGAACCACTGCAGAGCAGTGCCAGTGATGCCCAGGCGAGATGAAAGGCACTCTAGAAGAACCTCAAAGGTACAGTGAAGGGCCAACATGCTACTAATACAGACCCTCATCTCGTGGACTACCGAGTGGTGGCACTATAACAGGCGACGAGCTGAAGAAAGTGCACTGATGAAGGCAGCTTACAAGACAAAAATGGTCATGAAAGATGCAGCAACATGCCCTCGAAAAAAACGAGCTGACAACAGCATAAAACTCTCCATGCTGCTTCACCATGTGTACAGCAACCCAGGGGCAAAGATCCGAGCTCGAGGACCCTTGGCGGTGGCAGGTGGTGGCAGCTGCCGGCACAAGAAATAGAGAGAGCACCCGACCTAGGGCGACGATGAAGCCCCCCCTCAGCTCACCTGGGCCAGCGCTAGCGAAGCGCCGGCTGCTGCAGGTAGCAGGTAGCTACAGGTTGCAGGTAGGAGCTGCAGGTAGTAGTAGCAAGACTCTGAAAGAATCACTAACGTTCAAGGTGTGGCTAAATTGCCGCAATGTTTTTAGTCCTTTGTAATATATGCAAGCAACTTCACACGAGCATGAGCCGGCTGCTTTCAACCACCCAGCGTCAGCCGAAGGCACAAGGGGCTCGGCAAAAGTGGCAGGTGTAAGCTGCCTGCTGCCGGCCGGGAAATGCCATTCTCAGGTAGCAGCCGACACCTGAGGTGAGGTGAGACGATCAAAGTGTCACCACAACTCCAGCTCGATGCGCTGCACGTCAGCAGTTGACCAGCGGAGCTGCTCACCCTGGGCAACAGGCCCGCCGCCTAGGTGGCTGTTTGTACAAATCAGAGTCGGCAGCTCTCGAAGGACACAGTAACCCTACAGCAAGCTCGCGTAGGACTCTCACACCCTTTGCTACCAGTCCTAAGCAAGCCAGAAGCTGGGGGTAGGAGGGTAGCCAGGGCAGCTTCCTCTCACGACTCCTTGCCCGTTCGCAAGAGCTTGAGTGCCTTGTCCAGATTCTCGATGGCGGCCGAGCCGTCCTCATACTGCAGTGCGCTCGTGGCGAACTTGCAGTACTTCATGGCCTTCTGGTAGACTTCAGCTGACAGCGATGCCCCCGCACCTGCTCGGGAAGAAAGAGAGCGATGGCGACCACAGGAGGACAATGGTCTGAACGTCCCGCAGGGCGCTGGCAGAGGAAGCACAGGGAACAGCCGCTCGATACGCCCGCGTGCGGTCACTCGGTGCTGACAGCACGAGGATGCTGTGAGCACTGCCTCCGACGTCACTTCAGGCAAGTCCTCGGTCGGGGAACGACTCAAACAAGACCCCCGATAGGGGGCTCATCCGAGGTGCACGCCCAACGAGCACACATAAAATAGTGCGCAGGAAGACGAACGCACGACCACGGGCTCTTAGTACTTGGCCGCTGTACGTAAGCACGGCTTTATGAATGAATGTTGGTCTGATGAACCTCAAGCAAGGCAGTGCACAATGCAGTCACCCACCCCAACCTCCCCAGCCCAGTTACCTGCAGCAGAAGGCAAAAAAAGAACGCACAGGAAGCCATGCCGGGCTAAACCAAGAACAAGCAAGCACCGAGCAGCAACGTCCCCTTGGGAGCAAAGCAGCAGCTCAGCTCACAGGGAATGTCTAGTGGAATAAGACCAGTCAGACCGAGCCATCAGTACGACGGCAGGTTGAAGAGAGGACAAACAAACGGGGAGAGAGAAAAACACGTAAACAAGTTCAGCTAGTGGGCAGCTCTCCAGCACTGGAGAGGGCATGCTCGGCTTGGCAGCAAGGCAAAATAGCTGACACAATTCCATACAGCTCACAATGTAATATAACAGAGCCGGCCCAGTGGTTCCTGGTCGATGGAAAACTCATGGAAGACTTGCCATCTGTCAGCTAGGTTCTGCACGTGCACGAGCTGCACAGCTGTTCTTGGCATGACCAGCGCTTTGATGCCGGCACTAGCTATGCACAGCTCAGCAGTTTCATTCGATACAAGGCTAGGCACGGCTGACTCTGTGCATACCTTGAATTATTGCTGTTAACACAAGGGGGAGCATACAGCAGTACTATTTTTGCATAGAAATGTCACAGTCACACCCCTTGTCCTAATATGTATGCCAGCACACAGGCGATGCTACTAAAGTATGCAGCTTCATTTCCGAATCTGGCCACTGCCATTTTCAACAGCATCACCATTGAAAATATGTTATGAAGATGACACTGAGTTGCACCTTTACTTTAAAGGCCTTGAAGCATGTCGAATTCATTTAACTCCCTTGCTACATGATGCGACGACTTCCATACATAGATGGCAACAAACTTTCTTAAATTAAATGATTGTAAAACTAATAATAACAATAATAATAATTCACTTGATAAAGCGCCCTCAGAGAACTCAATCTCTCTCTCTAGGCGCTTTACATTTGCTGTAAAGTGAAATGCAATGGAATGGTAAGTAAAATCATGCTTGAAAAACAAACGAAATGAATAATATGGTTAGGGGTGACATGCACAGGGTCAGCATGCAAATGTGGTTAGTGGCAGCATGCAGTGTCAGCACGCATAAGCACATCAAAGACGAATCACAGGGACCCACTAAATTCTTATCAGCTATGGGCAAACCAAGTCTGATTCAGCATTTGGAAAGGCTAACGCTCAAATTCGGCTCTGCCAGCATATCTCCTGTTCAATCTGCACGAAATCTAGGTGACCTTACATTAGACGACAACGACGACGTCAGCTCCACAGAAAAGTCTGGTTATTCTTTTTTTAGTTACGAAACATTGCTAACATTCGGAGTTGTTGAGATAAGAGATACAACATCTAAATGGGTCCACGCATTTGTGACATCCCGTCTTGACTTCTGCAACTCACTGCTTGCTGGTCTACCGTTATGTGCAATCAGGCCCTTGAAGCTTGTGCAAACCTCTGCAGCTAATCTGCCCCCTTGCCCAGACGACCTATAGTCTACCATAGACACTAAACTAGCTATCTCTCCTGAGCTCAAGCTAGAAAAGCCAACAAAAGATCAGAACTGAATGGCCATCGACAGGCATACGAGGACTACTGTAGGTCGTACCAATCGATCCTAGCAAAGGCCAAGTACAGCTTCTATACAAACATTGTTGAATCACAGATGCACAATTCAAACATGCTGATACCGATGATCAACCATCTCCTCAACCACTCCCATGTTAGCTCCATACCTAATGATTCCTGTGATGATCAAGCAGATCGCTTCTCCAGCTTCTTTGTCAAGACGATAGACAAGATCATGGAGTCCATCCCTGTGATGGCAGCATCCCCCCCGAAATGCTGCCCCTCAATTCCATGTAGCACCTCAATGTCTAGATGAAAGCAGGTCACTAGTGATCTCGTCCTGAAGTTCATATCCCTATCAAAGGAGACAACTAGTCCTTTGGACCCTATTCCCACTGTCCTGCTTCAACGATGTATTGATCTGCTGCTGCAATGCATAACTAACATTTTAAATGTGATTAGGCTCAGGCCAAGTCCCAGCACCTTTCAAAAAGGCTGTAGTCAGGCCACTACTCAAGAAAGCGACACTGGACCAAGATATTTTGAGCAATTCCTGCCCAGTTTCTCTTCAACCGTTCTTATCAATGACAATGGAACGAGTCGTAGCAGACCAGCTGAACTTATACATTGAAACTTCCAACCTAGCTAGTAAGCTCCTGTCTGGCTTTAGAGCTAATCCCTCCAAAAAGTCAGCATTGTTTCGGATGTTCAACAACCTACTTAGGAATGCATACATGGGCACAGTATCTCTGCTTGTTTTGCTCGATCTTTCGGCAGCTTTTGATACAATCGATCACCAACTCCTGCAGTGCCTCTCATCTCGCTCGGGCATCACTGGCACTGCTCTGCACTGGTTCAGGTTCTACCTCAGTGGGAGACTCCAGAGTGTTGATGTGAATGGACAAAGATAGTCCCGAGAAACCCCTAAAATATGGGGTACCTCGAGGCTCCTTGCTTGGTCAGATTCTTTTCATGGTTAATAGTCTCCCTCTTGCCAATGTGATTGCCAAGCACAATCTAGGCTATCACTTCTATGTGGATGAAACTCAGTTTCACCTTTGCTTTGATCCCTACCAGCCTTCGAGCACCTCGAATTCTCTCAACTTGATGCATGTATTGATGATGTCCACACACCGACAGCAGCCAATTTTCTTAAATTGAATCATGATAAAACCAACTTACTATTTATGGGCGAACCAAGTGTGATTCGGAAATTAGAAAGGCTAACGGTCAAAATCGGCCTTGCCAGCATATCTATCTCCTGTTTAATCTGCACGAAATCTAGGAGTCATGTTCCAAAGTGACCTTCGTTAGACGACCACATCAGCTTCACAGTCGTCTGCCTACTTTCAGCAACATAACATTCCTAAAATTACAGCTTGTTTAGACAGGGACACTGCATCTAAATTGGCCCATGCATTTGTGACATCCCGTCTTGACTTCTGTAACTCTCTGCTTGCTGGCCTACCGACCAGTGCAATCAGGCACTTACAACTGGTGCACAACTCAGCAGCTTGGTGAGTCTGTCGCGAGTGGTTCAGCTGCCACAGAACCCACTTCTTGCCAACCTACACTGGCTCTCAGTCCAGCAAGGCATCGACTTAAAGGTTTTTCACTGACTTTCGGGTCCTTTCATCCAGCCTACCTATCAGATCTTCTCCCCCAGCAGGCTAAGCATAATTCCACCTGCTTTTCGGAATCTAAGCGTTCCCCATACCCTGTATAAATCTCAACTCCTTTGGAGACTGTGCCTTAAGTTTGTCCAAAGCCTGGAACTCACCCCATACTTATATCACATCATCTCCTGACTTGTTCACTTTTAAAAAGACTGCATTTATTTATCCCAGCATTTAGCGGGTCCCTGTGATTCGTCCTTTATGTGCTTAAGCATGCTGACACTGTGCATGCTGCCACTAAGCAAGCTTGCATGATAACCCTGTGCATGTCACTCCAAACCTGTTATTCTTGTTGTTTATTGAGCATGCTACCACTAACTAATCGATCGACCTCCTTTGCCGAGATTGTAAAGCACCTAAAAAGGCATTGCATTCTATGAGGACTCTATATCAAATGTATTGTTATTATTATCGTCGTGAGCGTAGCAGTAGCCACATGACACCACTTCTCGTCGACCTATTCTGGCTTCCAGTCAACCAACACATCGATTTAAAAGTTTTGTCACAGTCACCCATGTCTGCTCGAAATTTAAGCTTCGTTTTCGACAGCTACCTACATTTTTTTTTAAATCTTCATTCAGAAGACTGCTTCTACAGCTAGCCACCACGTTGGATCTTTATATAAGATAAGGAGCATTCTTCCACGATGACTTTCAAAAAATTTAACTAGCTCCTTAGTTCCGTCTCGGCTTGATTATTGTAATTCCTTTTTGGCTGGGCTACCAAAAAAGCAACTCGGCCACTGCACATGGCTATGGATATGGCTGCAAAGCTAGCTTTCAAGTCCCAGAGGTTTGACCATGAGTCTTCTTTGCTAAAAGAGCTAGCATGGCTGCCGGTTGATCAACGAATACAGAGCAAAGTTCTTACGCTGACCCACAAGGCCTGCCACTGGTTGGCTCATCCATACCTAGCTGAACTGCTGCACCAGTTTCAGCCTCCTCGTGCCCTCAGGTCCTGTATGGACAAGAAATTAGCTGTTACAATCCTCCTTTCAAGACCGTTGGCAACATAAGCTTCAACTCTGCAGGTCCTAGACTGTGGAACTCGCTACCACAATTCTTACGAATCGACAACTACTCTCCTACTGCCTGTTTATGGCTCATCCTTTTCAGCTGTCCTGAGCTGCTACTTCCATGCCACTCACTACAGCAACTGCTCTCCTGACTTATCTATGCTTCCCACTTTCTCTTTGTTGCACAACATGAAGTCTGCTGGCTACCGAGTGCGTACCGAAAGCTGCTTAGGCCGTGAGTGCATTATACAAAAATCACCTGGGTAACACCCACACAGTCTTTGTGGCCTTGTGGAGTTACAGACAGAGATACATTACATTACATTTAGGTCCCTTCATTCATCGGTCCAGCCTAGCTATCAGATTTACTCCCCCTATCAGGCTGAGCATCGTACCACCGGCTTTCCTTAATCGAATCGTTTACCTATACCTTATACAAACCTCAAATCCTTGGGAGACAGTGCCTTTAGTTAGTATGCCCCCAAAGCCTGGATCTCACTTCCGAGTTGTGTCACGACATCCCTTGACTCAACCACATTTAAAAAGAAGATAAACAAGTATCCATTTATGACAGCAGTTAGTGGGTCCATGTGATTCGTCCTTTACTCGCCTATGCGTGCTGACTCTATGCACGCTGCCACTAACCATATTTGCATGCTGATCCTGTGTACGTCACATCTAACCATGTTGTGCTTGTTGTGTCATCGAGCATGCTAACACTAAACATTTGAATCCTGCTTCCTTTGCAGAAACTGTAAAGTGCCTAGAAAGAGATTGAATTCTCTGAGGGTGCTATATCAAACGTATTAATACGATTACCATAATGGAATGCCTAAGACATGCTCTGAACCGATGACTCTGGGTCGAATGAGCCCAGCCATAGCAGCCAATCTAGCACTTGCCTGCATTAGAGAATACCTCGGCAAGATTCCCATCATCTAGCCAATCCAATTTGATATGCTGCTCAAGCACAAACACGGGCGGGCACGCACTCACCTTAACTCGGCAATGCGCATATAGTATAGGGAGTACGAGGCAGTTGAGGAAGGGATCCATGAGCAAAGGGGCATACATTTTCATCGGATTACTAGGGGGCTTCTCTAACCATGCAGATGCTGCTGGTAGCTGCAAACGACTTTTGCAATAGGATAATTACAGTTGGTGCAACACACTGCATCTAGGCTTGTATGCAGTGAACGTCGACATTGTCACATTACATCACTTCTTACCAACCTTGTCTGGCTAACAATCAAGCAGCGCATCGACTTCCAGGTTTTGTCACTTACTTTTAGGACAGTTCATTCTCTTTCTACAGCCTTCCTATTCACACTACTTTCCAGCCAGTCCCTGCACTCTACCAATGCATGTCTTACTCAAGAGAGCAGTAATGGCTCACTAGGTACGGCAGTTGCTTTTCACGACCTCGGCCCCGAGGTCATGGGTTCGAATCCTGCGGTGGACGATCCTTTATCGCCACTACAAGTGGTGGTGATAGCCGTAAAGGCTCTTCTGTCGGTATACAAAAAACGGCTGTTAAATCAGCTAGCATTTATTTATTTAAGTCGCTTATCTGTGCCTCTAGCCCCTGGGTCTTAGCCAAGGAGTAAGGTGCTTGCTCTTCATGAACCAAGTCGTGGGTTTGAGTCCTTCAATTAGGCCATCCATTATTGCCCACTGCAAGCAGTGGAGATAGCCGTTAAGGCTTCAGCTATATAAAATGAGTCTGAATCAGCTAAGCTTTAACCTTTAACTTAAGCCATCCTCAAATCCTTTGGATCAATAGCTCTAGTTAGCATGCTCCAAAAGCCCGGACCTCTCTCCCGACTGATGTACTGACATCCACGCCTTGAAGGCATGCTGGTTCGATCAGTCGTTCAGGTGCTCGCCCCGACCGAGGTCAGGGCAAATGTATTTGATGGGCCAGGTCGTCGATTCGAACCCGTGGCATATGTAAAGTGCCTGAATTAAGATTAAGTTCTCTTACGGCACTATACCAACGAATTGCATTTTTTAATATTTAAAAAAGAGCTAAAAACTAACCGGCTGCCTAAAGCATTGCTCGGTGTTGTAGACGTGGAATCGTCCTTATCAATAAATAACTCGTTGGTACAGCACCCTAAGAGAACTCAATCTCTATCCAGGTACTTTACATATGCCGCAGGGCTCGAGCCCACGACCACAGTAGTCAGAGGTGAGCATCTTGACCTTTCTCATCCAAGGTAAGCACCTTAACTCGTGGGCCACACCAGGGCAGGGTGTCCTTTATGTGGTTATGAGTATTGGCATCATGTTTATCATTAACTAATTGCCAGGCTTCCTTAACTGCAAATGTGAAGTACCTGGAATGATCTACACTTTTCTTAGGGGGCAGTACAAATGTCTTATTATAATTATATAGTAAAATTTCTATTTTTAGGAGTTGAATAAGGTGAGGCTTCTCAATCAAGACCGATATATGCAAAGGCTTGAGGTTCGTGCCATGCTTCAAGCCCAACGACAGGCGATCGAGGTTTAAGAGCTAACGTGTCAGCAAGTGCATCTGCCGGGTTAAGTGTCAGCAAGTACTCCAGACTAACAGTAACCACCGGATCAGATCACAATCTCGAACCTGGTCCCATAGCATGGAGCAACCACCAGAAGACCACATGCTCATTACTATGAATAGCGAATTGAGTGCCAACAGCAAGCATCGCTTGTGCACACATCGAGGCAGGTGAGTGATGAGTGTAGCTACAGCATTCAAATTCATTGCCATTAGCCATCTGCTCTTACCAGCTGCCGGGGGCTGAGCTGCAGGCACAGCAGCTGATATATTTCGGCGTGGGGCTGCTTCAGGTTGTGCCAGGCTGCTAGGCTTCAGCTCGCCAGTGCTACTGCCAACGCCTATAGGTCCTCGAAGCGGCCCGCCTACTTGGCCGACGTCAGCTGCATCAACAACAAAAGGATGCATTGGACAGCTGATGACCAGCAATAACCCATCGCAAATTCACTGTGAGTATTAAATATGAAACAGCAACAATAGCACCCAAAGCACAAGTTAGACACCTACTCGGATCAGAAGAGAAGTCAACCAGGCCACCAGTGTATCCACCTCCGGCAGCCAGTGCAGCAGCCCCACCTGCCACCAGCTCCTCATCCTCGCCTGCAGCGACAGGCCCTGGAATCGGTGCTTCGCCGGTCTTCAGGCACTTGTGAATATAAGCTGCCTTCCATTTAGCATACTTGCTGTGCTTTGCTAGCTGCAACGAACAGGAAGTCAAAACTGCTGCTCCGAAATCCTGCCCTCATTCGAGCTACTACACACCAAAGGCAACACAAGCTAGACAACAAATCATTCACAAAAGGCAGCCAAACATACAAAGGACATAAGAATGAGGTACAAACAAGTACCCACAAGCATAAAAGAAGAAATCCAGGGCCGCCTGCTAATAGGACCCTTGATTAGTAATAAGCACTGAATCCTGACAGGTAAGTACACCAAACACAAAGGAACCCAAGAAAGGCAAGTTCAACAGGGCACAAGGTCAGTTGAGGGAAACAGATGAGCCTTCAGATAAGACTTCAATGATACACGGTCAAAGGGTGTGGTAAAAGAAGCTGAAAGCAAATTAAAGACTTCCCGTGCTTATGAACTTAAGGCTGGATCACTAAAAAAAATTCAATTTAGTGCCAGGATCAGCGGAAAGTCTGGATGCCAAAAACTAGGTCTTGTGACCGTACTCTGCAGGGGCAAGCATGTCGAATGGGTAGGGCAGTGAAAACGAGTGAACCAACCAGCAAGCCAGAGAGAGGATCTTCAAGTTAGTTTGATATCTGATAGGGAAGCTCAGAGAGAAGTGGTGTGACGTGGCAGCTATGTGGTTGACGACCGACCAGACGAGGTGCTCAGTTTTCCACCAGTTGTGGACAAGGAGGACACTTGCTGGCAGTCAATGAATCAATGGAATTGTAGTCGTGATGTCACTAATGCATGAACTAGTTTGGCTGTTGCACTTGTGCCTAAGCAGGCCTTGATTTTGGCTATGTTCATTAGCTGAAAGTACACAGACTTGGCAGAGTAGGCAGTAAGCTTTGTCCAAGGACAAGCTGCTTTGGAATATCATTCACAGATCATGGGGCATACCTCACTAGATAGGCACCAAATGCACCAATCTTGAGGATGAGATATTCCAACTTCAGGGATACTAGGGTTGCCCATAACTATTTAGTTGGTGCTATCGTCGCTAAGCTTCAAGAAGTTAATGGCCTCCAAGAGCCAATATGACATCGATTCAGGCTATAAGGGAATCAAGGACCTCTCACCCAATGACCAATTGCCATTTACATCAACACTCTCTCACTTAGGAATGACTTAACTAAGTTTAGTATTGTGCAAGTGGCACTAGGTGCTTTGAGAAGTGTTCTAGAAGGATCTGCAAGATCAATTGATTCAAAGATACCTACGAGAACTGGCAGAGAGGTGCTATACTGATTGACATTGCTTAGGACATTATACCTGCTCAGTCCACCAGTTTTTTTGGAATGGTAGCTCTAAATCTCGACCAAAGGTTCCTAGCAAGATCTGATAAAGTGAAGTGATTTTTTTTGCTATGCCACCTATCATAGAATTGCCATGGTTAAGAATGGCATCAGGGAGGCTAGATGAAAGTTACTTGGGTTCGTACGATCTAGGGTTGGCTTTTATTGAGTGGCTTGACTAGAGCTATTTTCAGAGGAGCAGGGGCATCACAGGTAACCAGGGACATCTGCCACTCACTGCTTGCCAGTGCACCGGCTTACGAAATAAGGTGCTAACAGTTGGTGCAAAACTCTACAGCTAGGCTTGTCTGTCGTACCACAGTTGCCACATCACACCTCTTCTACCGACCTGCATCGGCTCCCAATCAAGCAGAATATCAACTTCAAGGTTCATTTGTTTACTTCTAGGTCACTTCATTCTCTGGCTCAAGCCTACCAATAAGATCGATTCTCTACCAGGCTATGCATCCTATCACCCACTTTTCTGAATCAAATAGTTTAGCTACACCTCGTAGGAACCTCGAATTCTTTGGAGACCATGCCTTTAGTTGGTATGGGTCCAGAGCCTATAACTCACTCCGGACTGACGTCACGACACCCCATGACTTGACGACATTTAAAAGGAAGCTAAAATGCCCTCCTTGTATCACAGTATTTAGTAGGTCCTCGTGATTTGTTTGTGATGTGATTTCTTGTTTTGTTTGCTTTGTGTTGTTTGTTTATTTTGTGATTCGTCTGTTTGCTTATGTGTGCTGACACTGTGCATACAACCAACAACTATTTTGCATGTTGACCCTGTGCATGTCACGTCTAACCCATGATATGCTTGTTGGCTTTGTGCATACTACCACTAATCATTTGATCATGCTTCCTTTTCAGCTTAAGTAAAGTGCCCAGAAAGATATGCAGTTCTCTAAGAGAGCCATATATATGTATTATTATGTTGCAGCGTACTACCCAAGAGAAATGGTCAGTAGGAGGGTCAAGCAGAAGGGCAGAGGAATCAAGTTTGCTGTAGCTAGCATCAATGTCAAGCAGACATGTGATTGTAGATGCAAAAACAGAAGCAAATTCCAAAGGTGATATAATTCGCATACGATCGTACGAACAGAAAAAGGCCACGATGGGGGTCGATAGGGTACAACTTCTGAGGAAAATATGGTCAAGCCCAAAGCCCTTTACATGTGCATGAATATGGAGGTGGATATGGAAGGACTCGGAGAGTGATGAAAGTACGTTGGAGCACATCGCGTCCGAAAGACTATCAAGGTGAATATTTAAATCATCTAGAATGAGATAAGTGTGATTCTTGCTACAAAACTGAGTCAGAAAAATCAGGGTTAAGCTGGGCTTGCAATCGGAGGGATAAGAAATTATTGCAACCGTCAACAATTTACTGAAACAACGACCACATCAAAGAAGCAAAGTGAAAAGTTGAAAAATAGCCTTACTACATGTTTCTTGCTTAATATATCAAATGAAGAAAACTATGCCAAGCATCAAAATAACAGTAATATATTTGTATAGCACCCTCAGAGAAAATTGCTTTCCAGGCAGTTTACATAAGCTGTAAATAAGCTTGGTAAGTGATAACATGCAGTGTCAACAAGCATAATATGTTGAGAGGTAACTACCGGTATCAAAATGTAAATATGGTCAGCGATAAAATTCACAGGGTAGCCCGTATCAGTATGCAACGGATAAATTCATAAGGACTCAGAAAATGCTTCAAAAAGTATTGCAATAAGCATGTTATCTATCCAGTCAAAGAAACATGCTGGGCAAGGTAATCTACCCTATATTAAGCTAGATTTGATAGTCCATTAATTAGTCCTTGGTCAGCCCCGTGTTACATCGAGTCCGTTGTCATGCATTTTTAGTAGGTACATTTTAGCACAGCAATGATGAGTGTAAATAAGGGGGAGGGGAAATAATTTTCTAATTTGCACATCCAGCAACGACCCCCTTTGTTTTTGCCCAAAGTGGCAACTGGTGCTACTGGAGCTTCACATCTTTTGCTTGGACTAGTTGCATTGTCTTTAAAGCTGGCCGAGTGAGCCTGACCGGCTGGAAGTCATGCTGCAACTGCCTTGGGTAAGAAACAAATATGCATAATCTTCTTCACGGGACTGTGACTTCCATCCCGAATTGCATACCAGAGAGTTTTCACAGCAATGGATTGGGGATATTGTGTAGCAAAGCAAATAATATACTAAATAAATAAATATATATGTATAAATATATAAATAAATAAAACAATATATATATATATAATACTATGCTAAACTACTGCAGACAGCAATGAAAAGATCCAGAAATAAAGGACGCCACTGAGTGTCAACCCGCCGAAATTCAACAGAAACATCGCATATAACAAAATCTAAACCACCTAGAGACTGAAGAAGAAGCTCGGAGGCCTCGCACTGTCAGAGCCCAGCAAATGCCTCACTTATGACAAGGTCAAAAACAGAGAGAAGTGAAGGTAAAATGTGTGCCCTTTACGATCCAGGTCGTAGTACTGAGTCCTTGCGTGATAGGTAGCCTGGCTCATCAGCTAGGCCATGAAGCCATGAAGCCAGCAGACATTACATGCCTGCATAGTAATGCAACGATGCAATTTGCTGTGATTTTTCATGTGATTCGTTCGTAAGCTAGAGTGTTCCATAATATTGCTTAGAGATTAGTAGCCACAAATAAAAGGTAGCCGACTCGAAATCCAAGAAAAAAACAAAATATAGGCCACGGTGTACTTGCAAGCAGCCAGACAACCGTTGAACTAGCCTGCGAAGCAGGGTAAAATTGCACGCATAACAACCAAGTGTTTACATCCAAGTAATGCTGCCTAACCAACTACAAGCAATAAATGTATGCCACACTGGCCAGGATATAGTCAATGCCCAGAAGGAATGAAAAAAGTAAAGAAAAAGTAATGGAGATGACATGGTATTCAAGGAGCTGATGTTTTTGTCAGCATATACAGAACGAAACTGACATTTAGAATGAATATTCTGGTGTTAATTTGCATTTGAAATTCGGTGAGCCTTGACACGCGTAGTCCCTCACTGCCAAGAAAAGTCACTCCCTAGACCAGGTAATGTGCCAAACCTTGAAAAGATAAGCTTTCAACTTAGCCTTGAACACTCGCAACCAGTTGACAAGTTCAGCATGCACAAGCAATGAGTCTTTTTCCCAGCCTCGTTACAATGCTTCTCACTGTAATTTAGAGCCAGACATGCAGACTAATTGCTCGCAAATAAACAGATAATGCAAGCACACCACGATAGGAATCGGACATATGCGACATAAACCCAAGGCAGGGCGACTTACGTCCTCACTTAAATCACCAAACACGCTAAGTACGTCAAATAGCATCCCGGCAGTATAAAATGACTTGACCACGCTCCTGCAATAAACAAAGACATCCATAGGATGGGGCAAACTACAACTTTAAAATTGGATGACCTGCCACTTATCTAGCAGGAGGCCGAAAGCAGCACAAAACAGTCTATTAATAAGCATCACCACTAAACGTTTTCATTGCCCAGCTAAATACCGGATGATCCTCACTGACAAGAAATTACTATTGAGTAAAAATTGAGCTCAAAGGCTGTTTTGGGGAAGAGTCTCAAATCCACTTAGCGACCCAGAGCAAGAATCAATCCTGATATGCTCGATAATCTGTCGAGAAACTTAATCTACAGTCCACCGTCATGTCCCTGTTAAAGCTTATAGATGTCATCTGGCTGACACTGGACAAGGAGACCACGAACACAGCTAAAAGATAAGTTTGGCCATCTTCATCAGGAGATAATATAATAGTATAATTTCATTTGTATAGCACCCTAAGAGAACTTAGTCTATATTCAGGCGCTTCACATATGCCATGGGGCTCGAGCCCACGACCTCGGCCATCAAGTACATTCACCTTGACCTCGGTAGGGGCGAGCACCTTAATCACAGGGCCAAACTAGCACAGTGAGATCAAGGCAGCCGAGCTTAATGAGTCACTCGGGTGACAGGATTCGGCAGAGAGCAAAGGAGCTGCGCTACGCCTGAACATATGAATGCCAATCCACGAGCTTTGATGCCATAAAGCAGTGGGCACGAGCCGAGATGGTAGGTATGCCAATATTCAACTGAATAAGGCCTGTGAACTTGGTCCAAATACATTGCAGTCTGTGTCTGCTCAGACCGGTCGAGCTCCACAAGGGGATGATGGGCTGAACACCTTTACTCTCGTCCAACTCAAATAAGCTCGGACGGGTCGGAATAAAATGGTGCTGTCTCACTAATCATAGTAATCAAGTAACCACACCATCGACCTATTGGTAACGCAGCAGAGCATAGGGTGGAGATCCTTAGAGACCACCACAAAGTAGGTACCATATCTACCACTAAGCCGTTCATAGTGGACACCAGAGAAATTTGCTAGTTGAAGTACTAGATATAAGCTAGTCACAGTGAACTACTGCCATCAACACAAGCCTACATGCCAACCAGTGGTCCTACAGACCAGCAGTCAAGCCATGCTGTTTTTTTTTGTATAAATGTCTAAGCACGATATACTCCTCGCCATTAACTCGGAGCTGCCGTTTCGGTATCGAGTTGTACAGCGCATGGATATAAATTCGGCTCTCTCATGTGCCTATACAAAAGAGTTATTATTATTGAGCCTGGCAGCTAGTATAGTTGCCAGCACCGACCTATGAGAACAGCTTCAACAATAGTGGCTGAAGCGACCTATCAGGCCTTGACATCCCAATGAACACTTCATATCTAATCGTTAGGGCAAGTACATTTATTTCATCGATAGCTTATCTGCAAGAGATACCGAGGACAGGCCAGAGCACAGCTGCAATATGGGTCATGATTGCGTGCCTTCGATGCTCTTCCTTTTACACAAAACCTAACGACAGTTTTAAACTGGAAAGGTGGCAGTATAATCTATATGGCTAACCAGGCTTCAGCTAGACTTTTGATAGACATTACTTCAGCCTTGGGGAAAGGCTCAATATGAAGTGTTTTTGCAGGAGAGAGAAAAGCAGAACGACTAATTTAGGTGGCTGATGCCGGCAGCCACATGCCTTGGTTGCAACTCACGACGACCCAGGCGGAGTCGAACGATAGGTGAGCCACTTACTGCCAGCCACTGCCTCGATATCACCGGCCGATTAAAGAATTTGCATGCCCGCTGAGCTATTTTTTGTTGTGACTTCACCTAGATGTCTTGCCATCGTCCAACTCAGAAATCCTCAGCAGCAGCCACTGTAGGGGTCAAGATCGAAGGGTGAGCCGGGACCGATGGCAGAGGAAAGGCAATGCACTCGGCACTGGCCACCCTTGGTAGGCGCATAGCATTACTTGCACCCCTGTCACTAGCCACGATGGCACAATTTTTACATGCATGACAACGTGTTAAAAGCTGCAGTCAGGTGCACCCCTGAGCCTCGGAGAGTGTCGGCTTGCAGAATGTGGTAGCTCGCACATGCAGGCTTGTGCTCACGGCATAGGCTCCAACAAGAACAAAGACAGTTCTCGAGCACTCCAGCAAACGGGGCAGACACTCGGAAGTTGAGTAGAGGCAAAGCAAAGGAACAAAAAGGGCGCGTCCAGTGCAGGCGCTCACTTGGTGAAGCGGCCGGCCCTGTCTTCGTTGTCAGCATACAAGAACACCTTCAGGGCATAGTCCTCAACGTAAGCCTGACCCACGGTCTCGCTTGATATGGCTTCCTTTTCTTTCAGGGTCTTTTTTGTCTAAAAGTGAACACGACGAGACTCGTCAGCTCAGTTTCTTCAGACACGGCGCAGCAAAGTGCACGCAGCATAGAGCCGATGAACAGGGGGGGCGCCATGTTAGGTTTAGCAGACTGAACAACCTCGTGCATACAGTGGGCAGAGGAGCCTTGGCGGCTATCACTCCTGCTTGCCATGGGCGATAAATACAGAGTTGCCTGCTGCACGAAGCAAATCCATGCACTTGGATTGTTAAGTGCAAGCACCCTATCTGCAAGAATTAATCTACAAAACCGACCATAATACTGCCCCTCTGATCCCACTCCTGCTTAACCCACAAACGAGCATCCGGATTTACAGACTGTCGATTAACCAACCAATAAGCTTCTGCTCTATGGGTACTGGCCTGGGGAATTTGCTTCTACGGCACTTGCACTTCCTCATCTCTCTTGCTGTCGACTCTGACAGCAATCCTGTCCAGCTGTTCTAGAGCTCTACTTGGATGATACTCACTGCCTCAACTACCCCCGTGTCTCAGCATATCTCATCACTTTCTCTTCGTCGAGTGAGATAGTCTGCTGGCTACCGTATGCACTCCAAACGTCAGCTCGGGCTATGAGCAAGCAATAGAGGACTCTCCAGCATAAAGCCCAATTTGTAGCGTGTGCGGCTTGAATGAGATAAGTGAAATACCTCCAATTCGATGGCTAAAACATATAAATCACTCACAGCAAGCTCCTCCCATCAACCAAGTGGCAAGAGGCAGCAGCCTACAGTCAGTGCTCACCGATTTCTAGTCTATGATTCCAACTACAAACGCAATAAGGCCAGGCCATCTGAAGCGACCACCAGCCAACTCACAGCAGGGAATCGCTGGTGGCTGCTAATCTTATCCAGACTTGCAGTGACGCACAAGGGGTGGGGGCAGCAAGAGCTGTTGGTCATTAGAATGCTGAGCGGTGTCTGCTACAGGTAGCCGACAGAGCCCCAGCATTGCCTCTCAGGCGACTGGCCTGATTCGATTCTCTTTCTCCTTCGGTATTTCTCTCGCCTACGATCCTCACACAGCAATGCATACATCTGACTCAAAATAAACCACACATATTTTTTATTTATCATCCACATGACTAGCATTCCACCGAGTTGCTGGATTTACGTTGTGGCATGGGTACTTCTAATCGCATAGGAAGGCTGATCAATAAGGCAGCTCAACTGGTCTAACTGCAAGTCGACTGCTATCAGATCCTGAATCAGCCATATTTGCCCAGCAATCTAGCAAGCATATTGGCTCCATAGGTGAAGCACTCTTCACTGTGCAATTCAGCACTGGTTCTGCTGTTTAGTACTGATTAAATAAATAAAATATATAAATCCTAGCTGGTTAAACAGCCTCTTTTGCATAGCGACAGAAGAGCCTTCACGGCTATCACCACCGCTTGCTGTGGCGAAAAAGGATCGCCCAAAGCAAGAATCGAACCCACGACCTCAGGACAAAGGTCGTTAAAGCAACCGCCTTACCTAGAGTGTGCCATCCCGACTCACCGATTCTACCTGGATCACCTCTTTTGCAATGCAGCCTGCCCTGGATCAAAGCAAGTAGGCGAGTTTTTGTGGGCAAATGGAGAACGGAAGATGACAAAGCTATCAGCCTCTCAGCTTGCTCATCATGCATGTACTGCATCGCCTTTTTCAAGAAGCAGTGGCACTGGCAGTGGCAGTGGCAGTTAGCTGAACAGCATCAGTGTATCTGCCCCTTGCTCCCGATCAGTTCGCAATCCCGAACCAGCTTAAAATGGGCCCCTTGAGAATCACAGTGACAGCTTCACACAGAAGAGCAGTCAAGCTACTATCTCACCGTACGCCTGATGAAGTCTGGCAGTGCTTCAGTCCAGAGTGTGAGGGAGGGGGTAATAATAATAAAAATAATAATATCAATAATATTAATACAGTAGTAATACATTTGTATAGCCTCCTCGAAGAACTGAATCTATTTCTAGGCACTTTACAGATACTGTATAAAAAGCATTAGCGAATGATTGGTGGTAGCATCTGCAAGCAACAGGTACACTGTAAGCAGGCATATGCACAAGAAGGACAAATCACCAAGACCCAGCAAATGATGCATAAACAGACGCGTTTTAGGCTTCTTTTTGGATGTAGTCATGCGAGGGGACGTTGGAAAGTGCATCGGTCGCGAGTTCCAGGCTTTGGGGAGCATACGAAAGAAAGGCATGCTGCATCAGTTTCAGCCTGTTTGCGCCCTCAGGTCATGTGGGGACAACACATTAGCTGTTCCATTCCTGCGCTTAAAGGCCGTTGGTGACAGAAGCTTTAGCTCTGCAGGTCCCAGACTCTGGAACTCGCTTCTACAATTCTTACGAAACGACAACTACTCTCCTACTGCCGACTATGGCTCATCCTTTTTAGCGATCCTGAGCTGCTACCTCCATGCTACTCACTACCTCAACTGCTCTCCTGACTGCTATGCTTCCCACTTTCTTTTTGTTGCGTGAGACGAAGTATGTTGGCTACCGAATGCGTACCGAAAGCCACTTAGGCTGTGAGTGCGCTATACAAAACTCTCCCGCGTAACATCCACCTGGTCTTTATGACTTCGTGGAGTTACAGACAGAGATACATTACATTAAATTACCTCGGATGATCTTTGTCCATTCACATCAATATTCTGGAGTCTCCAACTGAGATAGGACCTGAACCATTGCAAGGCAGTGCCAGTGATGCCCAGGCGAGAAGAGAGGCACTCAAGAAGGACTTGGTGATCGATAGTATCAAAAGCTGCAGAAAGATCGAGCAAAACAAGCAGAAATACTCTATGCAGGTCTGCATTTCTATGTAGGTCATTGTACATCCGAAGCAATGCCGACTCTGTGAACTGATTAGCTCTAAAGCCAGAGTGGAATATACTAGCAAGGTTTGAACTTTTAATATGTGAGTTCAGCTGGTCTGCCACGACTCGTTCCAGAGTCTTTGATAGGAATGGTAGAAAGGAGACTGGGCGATAGTTGCTCAAGTTCCCTTGGTCTAGTGTCGCTTTCTTGAGTAGTGGCCTTTTTGAAAGGTGCTGGGACATGACCTGAGGCTAATGATATACTAACAATGTCAGAAATGCATGGCAGCAGCAGATCAATACATCGTAGAAGCAGGATAGTGGGAATGGGGTCCAAAGGACTACTTGCCTTCTTTGATTGGGATATGAACTTTGAAAACAATTCCCGTGTTAGATGGCCACCAGCAGCTCCGTATTTTGAATTATGCAAAGTCTATCTTCGGCTCGGGGAGTACATCTTCCAAATTGTGTAGCAACAGCACTCGAACTTAAGGCCAAGTGGAACTTCGAAGCATGAATCATTTGAGAGTAAAGATGCTGTCACAAACAGCAAAGAAGAAAGTGAAGGTCGGCTAATTTAAAGGCCTTATTTGTAGAGTAGCAGACGACCCTAAGCAACTATTGCCCTACCTTTTCAGCAGGGCTACAGAGGATTGCCTGTTGAAGGATTCGAGCCCACAGCCTGGGTTAAAAAGTGTGAGGATCGTACACCTGGAATAAGGACTAAGTCGCCCTCAAATGGCACGGCTTTAAGAAAGCTCTAAATAGCCATTGTAAACTACATGCAGAGTATGCACACACCTTTCTTCCCTTGGACAATCACAGTACAGCCTCAAGCAGGAGTGACAGCAAGCATTGCTTTTCGAGCAACAGCAGCTCCCACGAGTATAAGTCTACCCACTTTCTCGGTCATATCCATTAGTGCCATCAAGAAGGAGCGTGCCTCCGGCGACTTCTTGTCAATCTCCATAGCCTTTTGCAGTGTGTACAAACGACCTACAAGCACGAGAATATGACAAACTTACACGGCAGCACGCTTGTGCACCATCTACCACAGCCAAGATGCATGCAAGGAGCCACAGCACTGCACAATACAGCTGCCGATGGTATCAAGCGATGCATGCTAATGATGAATGTCTATGGCGATCCACGGGAGCCATCCCCAGCAACAGCATCACATCCCAGCACTGTCACTCAGGTGTGTGCCGTGGGATCAGGAATCGTCGGGCAGAGCAGCAGCAGCAGCGAGCATTAGGGATCGCCGTCTCCCGACATTTGTAGGTCATATTTATTGGAAAGAAGTCTACTGTATATTTAAGCAAAGCTACTAGATCTCCGTGGCCAGCCAAAAGCAGGTTCTCTTTCTTTACTTCCGTCAATCCCCCCCTCTCTCTCTCTCTCTCTCTCTCTCTCTCTCTCTCTCTCTCTCTGTCTCTTTCTGTCTCTCTCTCTCTCTCTCTCTCTGTCTGTCTGTCTCTCTCTATCCTCTCTCTCTCTGTCTCTCTCTCTCTCTCTCTCTCTCTCTCTTTCTCTCTCTCTCTAGTTTACTATTCCCAATTTACCTTCTTCTCCACCTTCTTTTTCTCTCTATATATTAGCTCCCTCACCCTCCTTTCCACTCTCTCACACACTCGAAACACACCATGCTGATGCCACTTATCTACTACAAATGTGACCGTTGTCAAGCATTTGTGAATAAAAGGAATTTCACCTGGGCCAGGCATTGGCATTTATATCTTACTATCTTAATAATAGACTTTTTATAATAGGAACCTCGGAGAAGTTAATCTCTGTGCAGTGCTTTAGAACTCACTGCAAGTGAATCAGCAACCAAAGGTTAGTGAAGTCCAAGACATGCAAAGAAAGTATCATGTTTAGGCCAGTATGACAAAACAAACATGACGAAGACACTCGTGGCCACCGATTAGTAAGTAAGACCTAGGACTAGTAACATGCATTTAATCAAGCACATGTTTCCATGCAGAAAAGACAAGCTCTCATGGGGTGAAAGGAAAGCTGATGGGAGCTGATCTTGCTACTGCTAACTAACAATTGCATGAGTTTCCCCCAGCTCCAGCTCGGCCGTCAAATTAACTAAGCTAGCCAGCAAGTTAGATAAGCTTGTCCGGGATAGCAAACGGCCATGGCTGCCAACCTGAGCTGGTTGCCAGCAACCAGGTCACAGGCTGCCGAATGCCAGTTGCAGCATACAACAGCCAACCGATGCTAGTCAGAAGCTGTCCATTCAGTACTATCGCACATATGGAGAGCTGCACGTAGGCTTCATCGTGAATAATAACAATAATAAATTTGTATAGAAGAGAATTCAAAGAACCAAAGAGAACTCACGGAACTAAATCTCTTTCTAGGTACTTTACATATGCTGTAAAAGGAAAATGCAGCATGTCAAGCTCGATATTCCATGCAATTTCCATGTTCAAGCAAGGTCTGTAAGCTCGAATGGGATTGCGTGTAACTACATTCATTGCCAGAAACTGAGGGCTCCTTAGTAGGAGCTGAGCAAACAAGAAATGAAAGTTCAGCTTCTTGTTACTTTAAAAAAAATCAGCAGGTTGCTCAAACAAACAAATCTGAATGACATTTCGTGCGTGCTGCAGCAAATTCCCGAGTTGTTCAAGTAGGCAAAGCTGAATGATACCGTGTGGGCGCGGTTGCGAGAGTCAATCCCTGCCAACACCATATGTACAGCACTGCATGCCCAGCAATAAAAGATAATTCCTTACCTGCCGCTTAGTTAAGACGGACTAGCATGCCTGGCCACTCTGTAGACTATCAAACAATGAATATGGAAACCGATACACTTAAGGCCTATTTAAAGCTTATTTGTCAGTTGTTTGACCATCGTGCTTAAGAAACTGGGTGCCTATGAACATATAAATGCTTACTGCTTAGTGCTGGATGAGCTACTGCTTTGCCCAGGGGTAAGGTGCTCACTCTTCACAACCCAGGCCGCACTACATAAAACGAGGCTGTTAAATCAGCACATGTTTACGCCCGAGGCTTCGTTAGATTTTCCGGCTGCTAGTAACCTGCCTATTTGGGTACGATCATGCTTACTTATATTATCGTTTCACTATCGTCGCTCAAATGCATTCCTAGATGCAAGTTTTTTTTGCTATGGTAGGTGAATTATGCATTAACAAAAAAAAAGCACCACAAGTTTCACTGAGAGGGGAACCGCAACCAGAGTTTGGAACCCCAACCAGAGTTTGGCATTCCCAAAATTGTTTCGAGCAGCCCTAAGCAAGCTCACTCATTCGCCTGCTGTGGATCTCTTACTTAGTGGTTAGTCACCAGGTCTGCTATAACCCGGCAGTTCAACTTGATGCTTGTCCTTGAAATCCCCACTCAATGTGCAATAAAGCTCTAATGTTGTGTGACTTTATTTATGTGACTGAATTGGACCAGTTCGCCTTGACAGAGACCTGGCTGAAATTGGTAAACTGCCCGACCATTAAAGATGCAACCCCACAGACAGGCTTCTCCTTTTTTCATAACCCTGGGACAATCAAAACTGGTGGTGGAGTCACAGCCCTTATCACAAGCAAATCCTTTGATTTCCAGCAGTTTGCACTCCCCCTCCAAGCAGTCTTTCGAATCTATTGTTTTGAATTCATCCGACAACAAGCTACCAGTGGTGCCAGTGGTCTATCGCCTCCTCCCACACCCGGTTACTGACGAGCCTTTGGCTGCTGATGCTTGCGACTGCCAAATGCCTTTGTACACCATGCACTATGCAGCTCCTCCAGGCTTAGATCTGGCACTTCATACCGACGGATATAAAAACATACCCGACTTGATGACATTAACGACACAGCTAAAAGCTCACTTGTTCCTTGTAGACTTTGCTGTATCCATATTAGCTTTAGTCCTTAGGTCCTTGAAGTGCATAGTCCTTCTGTGATTATGCAGGCTGCGCTAGTGTCTTATTATTGCTAATCAGTTGTCATTTTTTACAAAAGGGCTGTAGCCGCTTCAGCACGAGCACACTTACGCTGCAAACACAGCCACCATAACGATGCTGGTCCTTTCCCATGCATGATATATACCACGAAACCCGACCCTCTAGGCACAGCTAGATAGTTGCAGTGGCTGCTTCCATTCACGCAGGTATTAAAACGGTAGCTGAGTACGGCAGCAATAAAGAGTGCCCGTACCTGGATATGAAAGACCCAAATCGGTAGCACAAAGCGGCCTACTCGACAGAGAGCTCCAGTTGCTCCAGCACCAGCACCAGCATACAGAAACTCTCACTTGATGCTTTGAGTACAACTTATCCACCTGACCCACCCACTAAAGCACAAGTAATAATAACGATAATAATAATAATAATGCACTTGATAAAGCGCCCTCAGAGAACTCAATCTCTCTCTAGGCGCTTTACGTTTGCTGCAAAGGGAAATACAATTGAATGGTGAGTAATATCATGATTGATTGACAAACAACATGAATAACATGGTTAGGGGTGACATGCATAGGGTCAGCATGAAAATGTGGTTACCGGCAGCATGCACAGTGTCAGAACGCATAAGCACATCAAGGACGAATCACAGGGACCCACTAAATGCTGTCCTAAATAGGTGTGTTTTTCAAGTTCTTTTTAAATGTGGTCAAGTCAGGGGATGTTCTGACGTAAGTCGGGAGGGAGTTACAGGCTTTGGGAGCATATGAACTAAATGCTCGGTCTCCAAAGGATTTGAGGTTTGTATGAGGTATTGGTAGACTGTTGGATTTACGAAAAGCAGGTGGTACGATGCTTGGCCTGCTGGGCGAGTAGATCTGAGAGATAGGCCGGAGCCAAAGAATGAAGTGACCTAAAAGTGAGCGATAAAACCTTGAAGTCAATCCGTTGCTTGACTGGTAGCCAGTGCAGGTCGGCGAGAAGTGGAGTAATGTGGCAACTGAGCCGCTCACGACAGACAAGCCTAGCTGGGGAGTTTTGCACCAACTGCAATCGCCTAATCGCACATGCCGGTAGGCCAGTAAGCAGTGAGTTGCAGAAGTCGAGATGGGATGTCACGAATGCATGGACCAACTTAACTGCCTGGCTAAAAGTCTGGAGCACAACTGAATCAATTATTACCTCAGTTGGATACAAGTTTGACTGGTCTAGAGTATATCTACATGGTAGAAAAAGAAGCTAGCTACACAGACGATCTGCTGAATTAGCACACGATGAATTAGCACACACGAATGCATGGACCAACTTAACTGCCTGGCTAAAAGTCTGGAGCACAACTGAATCAATTATTACCTCAGTTGGATACAAGTTTGACTGGTCTAGAGTATATCTACATGGTAGAAAAAGAAGCTAGCTACACAGACGATCTGCTGAATTAGCACACGATGAATTAGCACACATTAGCACAATTAGCTGAATTAGCAATTCTGCGGAATTGCTAGGTAAGGTGATGATGCAGAATAGGTGAAGTAGATGATTGATGTTCATGATCAGCATTTTTTAATGTGTCTTGTCATTCCACTATTTCTTGGATAAAATCTAGACATAATCTTAATAAAGATGAATTGGATACCACCTTTACTAGCCCTAGTATGCCAAACGATGAACAATTTGTTGTAATACTCTGTGATTTCTTAAGCTTGTACCTTGGTTACCTTTCCTTGTGTAGTCTAAAGAAAACCAGGGGCCAGCTGAGCATCAGCATACAATGTGCTAAGTCAAACAAGCAAACCCACAGATCATTGGCTAGTCTTGTGTAGAAGCATTCGGAGCGTGCGTGCAGGAACCAACATGTGCAGTCCTCATTTCGTTGGACTGCACTATGCCGCGTGTTCAGATTTACTTAGGGCTATGTAACGCATGCATTAACCTTAAAATAGACTTTGAATCGAACCCATTCTGCATTTCTTGGCTTCATTACTACAAGTCAAATGGCAAGGGACAGGTTACCTTTTCTGACACCAGATCATAGATTATGACATAACCATTTCCGAATCCATTGAAATTTAGGAACCACAAATGATATCCAGGCTTTCATAATCTGGCTGTCGGAGCAGGCCAACACTTCGATATACTCCCATTACACCACATGCGAAGCGCTTACAAAGCCTACCGATACAAGTTTAACAAGAACATGGTATTTCCAACGATGGCCGTCACCTAGCTTATGCCCTATGAAGTAGCTGGAGACTCATATTGAACATGGAGAGACCATGCTTTCAGGAGGTAGCCTCGGCTTATAGCGTCAGTTCGGGCAGACGAACAGCAAGAAAGTAGGGAGCAAGCCATACCGAAGGTCACATGATCAGTACTGCTATTGGTTAATAGGTGATGGCAGACAGAGGAAAGCAGGCAGGAGCTCACAAGTACGAGCAGCGGTTGACCCATGTGATTTTAGGTGCAGTCACAAAGTCAACCGCGGTCGGTTGGCGAACTGTGCGACCTGTTTTTTTAATGCACTGGTCTGTTCTCTAAAGCAGATTTAGGCCGAACAACCTCGTTGAGAACCTTTACAGTTAGTCAACCTGTGAAGCACCGGGACGCTTAAATAATACAAAACATAAAGGCTAGCCGACTTAAAGCCTCGAATAAATATAAGAAAAGGAGCTTTGACAAACATTACCACCGCTTGCTGTAGGCAACAGATATTGCCAGCAGCAGGACTCGAAGTCACAACATGGATCACGAAGTGCAAGCGCCTTACCCCTGAGCTATTACCCGACATTGGCAGAACCAAAAGCAGTGTAGGGCTGGTGTACCTAAAATGGGATTTGGAGCCGAACCCTATCCCAACTCCATGCAGCGCTCGTTCTACGGCCGGGCAGCGAGAAAAATTCGCTACAGTTTCGAGCAGCTTCAGTAATTCGCTACACGATCCGTTGAGGGTGCTTGTGCGGAATTTCCATACAACGGCTCAAAACATGGATTTTTAAAACAGATTTGAGATTAGATTCATTTAAAAATAAAGCTGATATTAAGCTAAAGCTTGAGGACAGAATTGGCGGTCCTACCGAAGCAAGGGCAGGTAAAACTTGGGGCGGCCACGACCTGCAGGTATTTCTTCATAAGGCCACTGATGTTCAAACGCATGAGCCACGGGATGTTACCTACAGTAATAAGCGATGATATCGTCCCGCTTGTCATGCTCCTGAGCAGTTTTCAGATAGTGTTGCACCGCCTTCAAACTCTGAGGAAGACCAGGAATTTGGGCCGCCATAGCGCTTCCTGTAGCTGGCGACTTCCGCTTTCAAGCATAGTCCTCAGTGAGGTCAATGCTGTCTGACGCCGGATGTACTAGTAGACGGGCAGGCTATTAGTAAAATTGGCTGCGTATAGACAGGCAAGCTGTCGGTAACGGTGGTCTACGCAAAGATAGACAAGATGTTGCTCATGGCTTAGCGGCCGAATTAAAGATGGCATAGACGAGCACAAAAGTCACGAAGATGCGCTGCTGGCTAGACAGTTCCCCCTTAAGACTCAATAAGCGTAACCGGCTATGCATGCGAAGCCCATCTATACGGCATAGTCCGGCGCAAGCAAGCTTCTGGAGAGCGGCCAGGTTATCATTGGCGAATTACACCGGCTGTGCGGATGACGACTCACGCTACCGCGATCGTCGTGCGGCCTAGCATCCGTCAAGTCCCTCTCAACAAATTTGAAAACGCTATTTAAGGTGCTACCGATCATGTGAATTTTTAACTTTACTTTGAATTGACTGTGCCGTATGTTTTCTGTATGGAATAATGCAACACAGTAAGTTAAATAGCCTTATTAGCACTAGGGCACGCCTCTAAAGCCTGGCTTAGACGAGAGTCTCCTCTTCCTACGAACGCTGTCTTCGGTGTTTACGTCGCCATTGCCGTGGGGGTTGTCCAGACTTAGGGAAGACTTAGCGAACACTCATCAGCCAAACCCGACTCTACTTTTCATGGCAAGACTCAGCAAGTGACCAATCATAGACGCCGCTCAGGCCACGGTTAGTAGATACAAAATGAATGGCATGTAGCCTAGGGCTCGATCGATGACGTCATTAATTAAATAAATCGTCCTCATAATATTCTCACTTTGTTCGATTATTATCTTCGTCCGATTTATTTAATGGCTGCCGTCATCCTCGAGACCCTATTCTCCATACCCTTCATTTTATATCTACTAAGAGTTGTTTAGGGTGATGTGTCTATAAAAGAGTAAAATATAATTGCGATTAATTAAATATTTAATTAAATAATTTTTTTCTATCTTTACATACATGTCTCAAAACATTGATAACTTTATGCGACGGGAGGGTGAACAATTTAGCGATCATGCAAAACGTATTAGAGAAGAGGTAGGAAAACGTACAGGTCTTCTTCCAAGATATCCTTTCTCAAAAGACAGTGTAGATGCATTGATTGCAACTCTACGTCCACCAACAACTATAAAACTAGATAATCCTATTGCTAAGAAAACCACTAAGCCTAAAATTAGATAGTCTTTCGATAAAGAGTCCAGGAGGCTAATGAAGATACAGGAAACAGGTTGTTTTTAGGAACAACTTCTGATGGCAAATTCTTAGATTATGAATATATTGGACTAGATAAGAACGTAATTGATTTTGATGTAATATATGATAAGATTGGAGCATAACTTAAATTATTTATTAAAGAATTACTTAAAAACAAGAGTGACTTAAAAATTACCCTTGCTATTTCGCCTATTTTAGCTTCAGAAAGTGGTGCTTATAATTACCAACCATTTGCAGGAATAACTAATTCAAAAATAAATAGAGTTTCAGATATTGATAGAATAATTAGAACACAATTTGCAGCTTTTAAAAAGAAAGTATAGGAATGGTTAGAAAGAGGTTCTAATTGGGTTATAGTTGGAGTTAATGCTATTTATGCAAAGTTTTCTTATCTTCGACATAAATTCGGCTGTAGTTACTTACCAATGCCAGAAGGATTAGAAAAGAAGAGATCAACAATTAATATAAAGAATGAATCAGATAATCTCTGTGCTTTATGGTGTGTGTTAAGGTTTCTTCACTGCAGAGATAATCATCCAGAATCTATTGCTGATTTAAAGGAAATATTACATGAGAAATATTCACAACATTTGAAGAGAATAGAAGACTTGTTCAATGTTAAGGAGAATTATCCTTCAAATGTATTAAATGTTGTTGATATTCCTCATTTAGCTGAATTATTTAACATGACTAATAATGTTTAGGAATATGATAATAAAATTCCAACTCCACTTATAGTAGTTGATGAAGAGAAAGATAGACATTTAGATCTTCTTTTGTATAGCACTCCGAATAAAAGCAACTTTCATTGCGTTATTATTAAAAACTTCAATGGATTGTGTAGAAGTAGCAAAGGATATGGAACACAGCTTACTTGTAAAAGATGTTTGTGTAGATTTACTCTAAAGAAAAACTAGAATCACATGCTGATGCATGCAAACGTGGAAATGATGGTCAATCTAGGATAAGGATGCCAAGTGCAGATAGTAAAAAAGGAGATAAATGTTATTTTAGAGATTATGCTAAAACGTTATGGTGTCCTTATGTTGCTTATGCAGACTTTGAATGCTTACTTACAAGCGTTAGGAAAACAGATAAAGAAGATCCTACTACTCCACAAGGTACTTTTCAAAAGCTTATTCTTTATTCATCTGCTTATACTATTATTGATTATGAAGGAAAACAAAGAACATTTAAATTATTCAATGGTTCAAATAATGTTAGAGATCTATTAAAAAGTTTGTAAAAAGAAGTTGAAACAATAAAAAATGAAATGAAACCTATTCTTGATGAATATGAAAATTTGGATTATAGTAATTTTAAGGAAGAAGACAAAAAATATTTTGAGAATGCAACTGTTTTTCATATTTGCGATTTAGATTTAGATGGAGATAAAGTTTTAGATCATTGTCATTTAACAGGAAAGTATAGGGGTGCTGCACATGATGCTTGCAACTTAAATCTCAGTATTAATCCTAAGAAGTTCAAACTTCCAGTATTTACTCACAATTTAAAAGGTTACGATTTACATTTATTAGTACAAGAGTTTCCAGATTTAAAACTATATAAAAAGTCATTGCCAATAACATGGAGAAATATATAAACATTGAAATTGGCTCACTTAGTTTTAAAGACTCTTTACAAATGTTGCAAAAAGGTTTAGCAGATCTTGTAAATAATGTTGTTAAATCAGGACAACCATTAGAACAAACAAGAAAATACTTTTCAATGTTGGATGATAATTAATTCAATCTATTAAAAGAAAAAGGTATATTGCCCTATGAGTATATAGACTCATTTTCAAGACTAGATGAAAAGTCACTACCCCCAATTAAAAGTTTTTATAGCACATTAAATGATATAAACATAGATGAAAAAGATTATGATCGTGTTAAGAAAGTTTGGGCATTGATGAAAAAAATAGATCCAAGCACAGAAGATACATTTGGAAAGTATAGCGATGTTTCATCTAACTATGGATGCCCTTCTACTTCCAGATGTATTTCAACATTTTAGACATTTATCAAAGAAAATTGATGGCTTAGATCCTGCCAATTTCGTTACAGCACCAGGTTTAACTTGGTCTGCAGGTTTGAGATTTTCAAAGGTTAAATTAGATTTATTAACAAACTTTGAACATTTTGACTTCTTTGAAAGTGCAATAAGAGGAGGAATAACGCAAGCATCATGTAGATATGTCAAAGCAAACAATGAAATGGCTTCTAATTATGATAGTACTAAAGAAAAGAGTTGGTTACTTTATTTTAATGCAAATTCATTATATGCTACAGCAATGACACAACCACTTCCAATTTCTAATTTCAAGTTTTTAGATAGTAAACAAATAAAGAAGATTACAACTAAGAAGATATTATCATTAAAAGAGGATGCAGAAACTGGTTATGCCTTTGAAGTAGATATGCACTGTCCAGAAGAATTACACGACACTTACTCTGATTATCCTATTTTACCAATTTGGAGAAAAGTAGGTTATGAAGAATACTCTGAATATCAAAAAAAAACGTTATTAAGGGAGGATAAGAAGAAAATAGATGAATGTGAAACTAAAGTGGAAAAACTGATTGCTGATCTAGAACCAAAAGTTAAATATGTTATCCATTATAGAAATCTACAGCTTGCAATTGAAAGAGGATATGTATTAACTAGGATACATAGAGTAATGAGTTTCACACAAAGCAGATGGTTGAGTGGATATATAGTTAATAACATTGAAAGAAGAAAAGTAGCAAAGGACGAGTTTGAAAAGGAATATTGTAAACTCAAAAACAATGCATTCTTTGGAAAGACAGTGGAAAACGTTAGAGAACGAGTAAACATTAAATTGTATGATCTAAAATAGGATAAGGATATTGCAGTTTCAGATAAAAGAGTAATGAGTGCAAGATTTAAAGACAGGAGATGGTTTAATTGAGATTTAGTTGGAATTGAAACAACGAAAGCAGCGATCTGTCTTGATAAGCCTATTTAGTTAGGTTTTACAATTCTAGATATTTCAAAATTAATAATTCAAGATTTCTACTATAACACAATAAAAGATTATTATAATGATAAAGTAACACTTGCTTATACTGACACTGATTCTTTGGTAATGCAAATAAATACTGATAATGTTTATAGAGACTTTGAAAATTATTTAGATTACCTAGATTTGTCTGGTTATCCTAAGAATCAAGATATATGGAAAGTAGAAGGAGCAGAAAAGATTATACCTGCTAATAAGGGAAGTCTAGGGAAATTCAAGAATGAAATATGTGAAAAATATTTAGTAGATCCAAAAACAAAAGATTTCATTAGAGATGAGAAAGGCGATATGATTGAAAAATCAATTGTACTTGATGAGGGCGTTTTCTTAAGACCAAAACTCTATTCAATGCAGATAGTTATCATGAAAGATAAAGGAATAGAAGTTAAATCTGCAGTCAAAAAAGCAAAAGGAACAAAAAAAGATGTATTAAAGAAGTGTTTGACTCATTTCGATTATGTCGGTTGTCTCAAAACTGGATATGATGTTTATTGCAATCAATCAAAATTTCAATCTAGAAACCATCAAATTTTGACTATAACACAATCTAAAAAAGCACTATCAGCATTTGACTCAAAACGATATTGGTTAGACTGTGGAATTCATAGTTACTCTTACGGTCACTATAGGATAAAAGAGTCTGCAGGCCACTGTAAAACTTGTAATATTAGTATAGATGCCGAAAAGGAAGATTGAAAATACTAAACCATTACCAGTAAAGAGAGTTAGATTTTCAGATAAAAAGAAAAAGCAAGACGATAAAAACTAGTTGATATACAAGAAGAAGTAGAGGTATACGAGTCAATGGAGAAATTAATATATATTAACAAAATTATTTTTACTATTATAGGATGGATCCCAAAGAAATCGATATTACCAGTTCTGATAGTGAGTCAGAGTATTCAGAGGATTCAATTGATGACCCTGATTATCAAATGGAAACAGAATCTGAATCTGAGTCTTATACTTCTGAAGAATCATCTTACATTGAAACAGATTCTGAATCAGAAGAGAGTGAAGATCTAGAAGAACTTCTATTTTGTAAAAAAGATCTAACTGAAGAAGAATCTAAAACATATAAAGAATTCTTTGAAGGATTGGTAGATAGCTCAGAAGGTGAAGAGATTTAATTTCTATTAAATTATATTTTATTTTCATATATAGAAAATGGATGTCTCAAGAATTTTAAGTTGTGAACAATCTAGAGAAATGGCTGTAAAAATCTGTATTCAAAAACTTAAAGGTCAAGATCAACGTATAGTTAAACATTCACTAGACAAACTCATTCCAGATATTGATAGTTCTTATATTAGTATTCTTATAGATATATGTGATACATGTGACAAACCAATGGAGAGTCGTAGTAAGATAAATGAGATGCTTGAAGAGGCAAATAAAAAATCTAAAACACCAAAAACAAAACCAGGAGTAGTAATAAATTAAACAAATTTTTAAACCTTATATAGAAAAATGGAAGATGAAATTGAAAGAATTTTAAATCATAAAGATGTTGAAATTTATGCACGTAGTATTTGTACAGCAATGTTTAAGTTTGATATAGATAGAGATTTTCATTATAATATTTATAAACTACCTGATTCAATCATTGCAGAATTAATAAAAATGTGTGATCTTTTTGATAAAATACTAGAGTGCAATTATTCAACTATTGAAGATTTAATTAAAATTTGTGATATTTGTGATAAAATAGAAGATTATAATAATAAGCTAGATAATATTTGTTCAGGAGTTTTCTAAAATTATCGTCATAAATTATTTTTCTTTAATCTGTGTGCGTGTAATTTTTTTATTATTATATAGGAAATGGAAGCCGTTACTGATCCGATGTTAGCAACTTCTGCATTAGCACTTAAATCTTACGTTTTATCTTGTTAGGTCAAGAATGACAGCATATGATGAACAACAACTCAGATCTGATATTTTAGTTATGACTGATACATCTTTTAAGAAATTCTATCTTGATGAAGCAGATTCTGAAGCACAAAAGATTATTGGTGCAGGTCAAAGTGAAGTTCTATCAATTCTTGAGGAAAAAGTTAGATCTAAAGTTGATGCTCTCCTTGATGATCCCAGTGAGATTGCTGATTATAAAACTTGGATTGCAACACAACTTCCATCAATGTCTACAGTCACATCTGGAGTATCTGGTGTTAAACCTGACATCACTGGAATTGTTAAAGATGAGTGTTATGCAGTTCTACCAAGTATTACTGATGGTAAGAGTGCAAAACAAAAAGCCGCTGAGGCAGCACTATCCCAAGTGTAGTTTCATTAAATTAAATAAAATATAAAAACAATATATAGAAGATGAATATTGAGACAAGAAGTAAAGACTGTCTTAAAGAAACACAAGGACAACAGCATTCAAACTTTAAAATCTGTTCATATCCAATGGGTAGAATTGAAGACATCAGATCAACTTTGTTAGATGCTGTAAAACTCGTACTAGAATATAAAGCACTTAGAATTAACCAATCTGAACCAGAAATAGCAAATATATTTGTTAAAGTTAGAGATGGTTCAATCTTTGAAGAGTTCCTTAAAGACTTAAAAATAAAAAAAATAAATAGTATGAGGTCTGAAGTCTACTCTAAAAAAATAGAACTAACTAAACAAATGAAAGATTCTGAAAAGAGTTTTGATATAGCTGATGAATTGATTAAAGAGACTATGGATTGGAAGATTTAATAAGGTTCAAATCCAGGTAATCCACCTAAATAAGGACCGAGGCTATGAACTCGTGAAGTACCTGTGAAATCTACTGAATTTCTTATAGAGAAGAAAACGCTTGGTAAAAATTTTATATCAAGGTAATCATAACCTGTCAATACTAATGATGTTCCTTTAGATAGAACTTCTTGTACTAATACATAGGGAATTCCATCAATAAAGCTCACTACTGGAAATGAAAACTCTATTTGAATGTTAACTCTTTTATCAGCAAGTTTAATATAATTAATATAAGAATTATCATTAGAACATAAATCTTTATCTTCAACTCTAAATAAATAAAAATTTGAACCAATTGAAAAAGTATTTTTCCTATTGACAAATCTCTGCTTAATTGATGAGATAAACATATCACCATCTATCTTATTTTTTGATGTTATGTGAATTAATACTTTTGTATAGTAACAATTGTGTGCAACAAATTGATTAGAAAATTCTACAAATCGTTGACTATCTCTAATGAAATAAACTTCTTTGCCTTCTTTTTGTTATCATTGAATAATCAAAATCATCATTTATTTGATAAGTTTTACTTCTATCAGCAGAATTTTTTTTTATATCCAAAAGACTTATTCTCATGCTAGAGTAGACAGGTTTTTTTATGTTAACATCTGATAGTTTAGCTTTTTCTCTATCAACTTAAAAAACTGTAAAACTATAAAACTTTTTCTCTATCAACATAAGAAAATGCTGGTGATGATATACCAATATTACTTACACTGTTTACAGTTAAATCACCCCAACCTTGAATAAAACGTGCATTAGCAATATTATTAGAAATGTATGGATAATTTCCACATTTTAAGTAAAATATATGAAGGAATTTGAAAGGAATTAAATCAATTGGTCCATAACCATCCAAATTTGGTTCATTTCTTCTCATTATTAATTTATCTACAATCAAGTTTCCACTCATTATTACAGGTCTCATATATCTATCTAATTTTGTATCAAGATATTTTTTGTAGCAATATCAGAAGTATTAATAGAGTCTGATATTCTTACATATTTTTTTGAATTTGCAGATAAATTGGCAGTTATACGTTGATCTGAAACTGCATCTTTTCTTAGATAATTATTATCAGCAAACGCTTTATTAACAGTTTCTAATGAATCAATTGCTTCTCCAACATTAATTATTCTGTTAGATGCAAATTCCAATTTTCCTTCCATTTGTAAATATCTTTTAAAAAGCATGATTATCTTAATGCTATATAAACAGTAATTATTAAGACTGTATATTTAAAATCATCTGTAAAAATTATACCATCATTAATAAGCTTTTTATCTTTATCAAGTATATAAATTCCAAATATTGATTGACTAAACTGAGTTGATGTATCACCAAATGGAAATTGAGAAGTCTGAGGTGTTGTTAGCATTTTTTTATCAATAAGCCTTTCATCTGGTAAATATTTAGATTCTGGAGTATTAAAATAGTATCCACCTTGTTCATAAGTTGTACATATAACATACAATCCTCTATTAATTACAATATCATTACTAGCTATAACAAAAGTTAAATCTCCAGATGATAAAATCGCTCTATTCATTCTAGGAAATGTAGCTGAACCTCCAACACTTGTTGGTCCAAGATACTTTGCATAAAATCTAACCTCTGCAACATTACCATCATTTATTTTATTTATATAACCAAGATTTACACCATCAGTTGGATTAATAGGATCATTTATAATTCTAATAATAATACTTGTCATATCTAGATTTCCATTAACAATTCCACCACGAACCCTAAAAAAGTTTGTATCAATATAACTTTTATTTACTACACTATAATCATTATCTGGAGCACCACTATCTCTAATACCAGCATCTACAATTAAATTTCCTCTAATTGTTCCACCTGTAAGTGGAAGTTTAGTATCAGCATAATCCTTTGTTGCAGCATCACTAGGATTTATAGGATTAGCAAGATTTACTATTCTAAAATTATTCATATCAATATCTCCATCATCTTTTGATGATCTAGAAGTCTTAGTAACAAAATTTGTATCTATATATTTTCTATTACTGCATCACCAGCATCAACAGGATCACCTACATTCTTTATAAGATTATTATCCATATTTAGATTTCCACTAAGTATATCACCAGTTTTTTTAATACAATTCTTTGACGTCTTTCCTTTGCTTCTTTTACCTAACATTTCTATACAATACTAACAATAAAATCTATAAAAGTAATTCCACTTGCAACTGTAAACTTATCGATAGCATGTCTACATGTCTCATCAATGTTAATTATTAATACTACTGTACCACTTACTCCATAAGTATTATCACTAGTTAATTCTAAATAAGAATTAGTTTTATTAGTTGCATACATAATATTAGATATAATACTAAAATTAGGTAACACTCCTGGAAAGAATGTTTTAAGATTTGTATTGTAGGCTACAATGTCTCCAGTAGCTGCAACAACAGGTATATCAATGGGTGTAATTTTTTTAGGTTGAAATCTATTTCCTGTACTTCCATTAGCAGTAATATTTAAACCTAACATATCAAGATAGAATATACTTGGATAAGTACCATTCAAACCTAAGTATTTAATTGTTACTTGTTTATTACTATCAACATATTGTTTTGATGCTACATCAGAAACTTTTACATTCATAATATTCTTATTTACCATGTCAATACTTGCCATTGCTTTACCTTGAAATACAGCTGTAATACTTTTAAGTAATCCATAGTTTATTACTTTATAAGGTCTTAAATCTGAGTATACAGTTCCATCAGCAGAGTTACCAGATATCCAATAAACATTATTACAATTCAATTGTGATTTCATTACTGCATCTTTTTTAGGCAACAAATCAGTTAGAGCTGATACTTTTGCTATTTCTCCTGAAGGATTACTAATGACATTGTTACCAGCACTTGAAGTAAGAGCATAATCTAGTCTTATAGCATCACCACTATTAACAGGAAATTCTAAATTAGTTATTCTATTATTACTTGCATTAAGATCAGTATAAATATTACCATTGACTTTTCTAACTTTTTTCCATTATATAATATATGCCGAAAAAAGTAAAGAAAGGTAAAGGTGTAGAAGAAGATTTAAAAGAAGGAAATGAAACAACTAAAGAAGTGTTAGATGGTGTTAAGACTGCAACAAAAATAGGTGAAAAAGCAGTTACAAAACTTGTACCAAAGTTAGCAGCAAGATTATCATTACAAGCATCTGAAAAGATAGTTACAGCTGTTCCTAAAGTCTTACAATCTCTTAAAGTTATTGGAGCAGGTGCAAAAGTTTTAGGAGGTTTTCTATCAGGTTTTACAGGATTAGTTGACCTAAGTCTTTTTATAAAACAAATAGTAGATGATATTACTAGTGGTAAATATGGACAAGAATTCTGGAAGACAATGTCAGAAAAAAAGAAGGATTGCAAAAGATGATTGAATCACTAGAAATAGGTCTTGCAATTAATGATGTTTTACTTGCTGCAGAAAAAGATAGTTATCCGCGGCAATGGAACCCTAGTCAGTATTTAAGTGAGGTATTTGGAATGGAAGTAAATTGGGATGCAAGTCAATTAGATCCTAAATCTTGGAGTAAGAATTTCTTAGAAGTACGAAGTGGAGGCTTTCTCCCTGCTATTCCAGCACTTGTTGGATTGATTGCTTCAATTGTTGGAGGTGTTGGTACTGGAATTTCGATAGCAGTAGCTGTTGCAAGTTTAATAAAAAAGTTAGTGGATCAAACAATGTTCACCGGTAAAAGTCCACCTATGAAAACACATAAGCAAAGAATGGAGGTATTAACTTTACAAAGTGAACGTCTAACAAATGCAATAACTGACTTAAAGAAAATGGTAAAACCAATTGATCGTGGGGTTGATATTGATGTATCAGGAAAAGTTCAGATAGAAGAAGTTCAAAATAGATTAGATTACCAAGATAAAGGAAGAGTACTTGTAGAATCTGAAGGCCTTGATTTTTCTCTGGAATTGAAAAAAGATGTAAAACAAGTAGAAGCTTCATCAGTTGGTGGTAAGAAAACTTGTAATTATAAGGCGGAGAGTGCAATGTTATTGAGTACTCTTTATTCAAGGGGTGCAACAACTGAAGAAATTGATAGAGAGGTGAAAAAGTTGTTAGTTGAACTTAAACAAAGATGTAGTAATTAACATCTAACTAATTTGTTATCTTCATCTAAACAATAAGTAAAATTAAATTTTGTGAATTGTAAATGGATTTTTCTTAACATCTTATCTCTTGCTTCCGCTGCAGCAACATCAGTGTCAAATGCACCTATGTGATATCTATGTTTACCAATTGTAATATATGCTTCATATTTATTTTCTCTCTTTTAAAACTAACGCCGATAAAAGCAGAAGTGTTATTTTTCTTTATTTCTACATTACTACCATTTTTTGTAGTATTTGCTTCACGTAAATTAGCAAAAAATTTATTTAGTTAATTTCCGTCAATATGATTTAACTCATTGAGTGGAAATTTTCCTGTTCCTATTAAAAATGCAAGTATATGTGCATAATATTGTTTACCATCTATTTCTATTTGTCTATAACCATCTTTGTTGATTGTTACAGATTCTTTACCAAATCTTGCACCACGATTTTTTTTATTTGTAAATTTACCGGTGGATGCATAATATGCAAATAAACTCATAACACGTTCTCTAAATTTTTCAACATTATCAACATTATCCAAAGTAGTATTATAATTTTCACTAATAATCATTTCCATACTAGAATTTTTATTTGGTAAGTATAATAAATTATTAATTCTATTATCTAACATATTTAAATTAGCGTGTTGTATATGAGATTTAAGTAATTTATATTTAAAAATAATCCACACATATTTATGTGATTCATATAGTTTACCATCAATTGATATTTCTTTGTAACCAGTAGTTTCATTAATTCTTTCTGATTTACCACTAATTTTATGTTTAATATCTCCATTATGAGGATTATAATCCAAATAACTCAAGAACGCTCTCTCTAAATTTTTCAATATCACCAACATCACCAACACTAGTAAAATCTTCACTATCAGACATTTCTTATTATAGTATTTAATCTGTTTAAAATATTTCATTATATTATAGAAATATGTATCAAGAGGTTAAACTTGTATTATCCAATATCCAACTAAAACAAATTCATAAATCAATAGAACCAATTTCAATCAGACTTAAGCATTCAGACCTTTTTGGAAGTATTCCTTTACTTGTAACTAATACACAATTAAAAAGAATAGAAACAAGTAGAAGTGCTAGTAAAGGATTACAATTGAATATTTCATTGAAACAACTAAGAGCAAATAGAAAACAAGGTTCTGGCATCGTAGATATAATAAACAAATTATCTGGTGGAAGAGAGTTTCATCTTCCTCTTCCTAAAGGTGTTCAATCTGAAAATGTTCCAGGTGGATCTTTCAACAATACAGGAAAATATTCTTATGCAGGACCAGGTACTCAATTCAAAAAAAGAATGGAACAGGGTTACACCGGAGTGAATAATCTTGATGCACGTGCTCTTATCCACGACCACACATATACAGAGACTTCAAATGATCCAGAACCAAAAAGAACAGAAATAAGAAATGTAACTGATTTAGTTTTAGCAGAATCAGCTGCTCGTATTGCATTAGATCCTAAGCAGCCAGCTTACGTTAGAGAAGATGCAAAAACTGTCGCATCAATTGTGTCCGCTAAAGCAAAATTAGGTTTAGGTATTGGTGCTTTTATTCTTGACAGTAAATTTGCAATGGAATTCTTAAAAGATAAGGTATCTAATCCAACAAGTATTAGTAAGATAACTAATTATGCTAAAACTCTTGTTGATAAGATGTTATCTGTAAGTAAAAAAAAGATATAGAACTAATTTTTGTTTTGTTTTATTTTCATATAATTTTTACTTTTATATATCTAATAATCTGCAGGATTAAATTTATCTTGTCCTTTTTTACCTATATTATAAACTTTAACTTAATCAATCTTCAATCTAAAATTAAGTCTTTCTTCAAAATTATAAACTTCTTCAGTAATATATGATCCATCTAGAATTCCAGTAATAGCAAAACAATTTCAAAACTTTTGAATTATCTCAGCAGCACTAGTAAATTTAATTTGTTTGTTCTTTTGATCAAAGAAAATACTTGGTTTATTTCCAAATGCAATTCTAATACCAATAGTTGAACGTATACAACTTCCACTGTATTCAAGTTTCATACTTGCTCTATTATGAATATCTTCGAGTACAGGTTTCATATCTTCTGTAATATACATCCATGCATTGAAGTAAGGTTTAGAATCTTTACTAATTTTCTCTTCAATGTGAATACGTGCTTGTTTTCCTTTAGGAATGACGACTGTAGCATTTTTGAGTACAGCGAATTTTTTATTCTCCGTTTCCATTTCTATACAAGGGAAAGAAAATGTTTAAATTAAATTAAAAATTCCATCGTCGATCCAAAATCCGATTCTTGCTTCAATTTTAGGAAGATTAGAACCTTCTTCCACAATCTGTTTGATTGTATTCTTGTAACTTAAACGTCTGAAATGTTGGTATAACACCAAAATATTTTATAACTTCAGGTAAAGGTGGTGCACCGAATGAATCAAAGTAAAAGCATTTGTTTCCTTCTTTTTTAAGTGCTACCCAATGATATATTGCTTTTTCTGATTCACCAGTATTACAAATAAGACATTCATTTCTTATTGGTTTTGTTAGTTCATCTCTTGCAAAGACACCTCTAAAAAAATTTCATCTAATTCTTTTATCTAATTATTTATTTCTATATCAGTCAAAGGTGATGATTTTACTTTTTTTTAATTGCTCAATAGTCTTTTTTAGTTCTTCAATCATTTGTTCTATATCTCCAGAACCACTATATCTTTCTTTACTACCTGAGAATTTTTTACTAATTGTATTTGATATTGCAGCAAATAAAGCAGGAGTTGGAACAGATGATCCAGATTTGTTTTATATTCTTCCAGAACCAGATTTGTTTTGTATTTTTCCAGAACCAGATTTGTTTTGTATTCTTCCAGAACCAACTGTCGTTGAATTAGATCTCAACTTAACAAACTTTGACTTCTTACTATCACAAATAGTACAAACACCTTTAAGCATTCCTCTCATTCCTTTCGTACTATCTACTTCTACATACTCTTCATGTATAGTATCAGTTTGATTTTACACTTCAAGCAATATATTTCCATATCTATTATAATATAGTAAAAATGTCTTTGCAAGTTAAACCATTCAATTTTGGACAAGATGTGGATACAAGACATAAAGAACCATTACCTAAAGTTCCAATTAGATCATTAGTACTTGGACCAAGTGGAACAGGTAAATCTCAGTTAGTAATGAATTGGATATTTTATGGAAAAGTTAATTATGATACTTGTACTATTATTGCTTCAAGTTTAGATCAAAATTTATATCGTGGTCTTATGGCAATGACCAGAGAGAAACCTGCATTTGTTTGGGTTAATGGAATTGAGTCGATGCCAGAAGTTGATTCATATAAGGATTGTAAAAATGTTGTTGTATTAGATGACTTAATGACTGAAGATCAATCTAAGATATTAGATTATTTTACTAGAGGAAGACATACAGGTTTGAATATATTTTATCTTGCTCAAGGTTTTACTAATATTCCTAGAAGAGAAATAAGAAATAATATAAATATTATAATAATCTTTAAACAGAATAATACTTATGTAGAATACATTCGTGATTCATATGTTGGTGATATTGATAAGAAGCAATTTAGAGAGTGGGTAAATTCTTGTACAAGGAATAGATATAGTTACTGTGTTATTGATCTAACTAAAACAGAATCAGAACGAAGATTTTGGTCAGTAGATAGTTCAGGTTAACAATTAATAACTATTTTTAATTGAATATAGGAGAAAATGATTAACGGTAAATATATGCAAGTAAGAACAGACCTTACAGAGGAAGTGTTCAAGAACCAATAGATTTAGAAAATAAACTTGTTAATTTAGAAAATTTACGTGTTGCAGAAATACTTGATAATGCTCGAGAGATATAAAGAATTGAAGCATAAATGCAAGCAAGAGATAGAGTTGAACATGAACTAAATGAACGTGCTTTAGAGAAATCAACTGATAACTCTGGTAATATTGTTATTAGTAAATTAAAGAGAATTAGACCTTCACTTGCAACTCAAATGGAAGAACAGGAACAAGCTAAAAGAATGTTAGAGTATAAAGCACCAGTAGATATTTCTAATATAGTAAAAAAAGGATTTGCTGCTATTGCTGAAGGAAAACCTAAAAAAGCTGTAACTATTGCAAATCAAGCTAAGACAAATGCTGCTAATCCAGAAATAAGAGAAGCAATTGATTCACTTCAAAAGGGAATTGCAGAGCATCTTAATGTTAATCCTTCAACAGGTAAGAGACCTAGTAAAAGAATTAGAAAAGCTAAAGTGACTCAAGAACCTTCTCCAGTTGTTCAAACGGTTCAAGAACCTGTTCCTGAATCTGAAGCTAATACTTTACTTTGATACTCTAAAAGAAAAGAAACAATATCTTTTTGATAAAATAAAAACTAAAGGATCAGTATCTAATAGTGTAAGAAGTGCTATAGAAAATATTAGAGTAGATAGTAAAGAATCATTTTATTCTGATACTATATTTCTACTTTCACAATTGAGAGCTTTGGAATCAAGAAAACCTGTAGAAAATGTTATTTATAGTTATCTTACTTATACTGGAAAAGGAATAGATATAGTTCTATTCTTTGTAAAATCTGAAAAATAAGTACTTGATAAACTTGATCTATGGTTAAGTGAACTTGCAGCAGGAAATAGAGGTGTAATAGGTTCAATCAGTTCTGCTGTTGATTACCTTGCTAAGTCTCGAAAAGCACCGAAAAAATTTGTTGCAAAGATAAACAAACTTTTATTTAATATATAGAAATTAGTGACTTATTAAAAATTGCTAGTGATATATTAAAGAATCTTGAAAGTATTAGAAGAAGTAGTCAAGCAAGTAAAGATGGATACGTTTTCAATATAACTGGAACTACTAATCCAATAAGAACTATGGTTAATGCACCAATATTACTAAGAGGTAAAAACTTTAAGATCTGTTTTAAGAAATTTGCTGCAACTAATTCTATTATAAATATAACTGAAACTAATAATACTTTTGTTTATAGAGTTACTGGTGGTTCAGAACAAACTATTAAATTAAGTCCTGGAATATATGGTGGTACAACTGATGATATAAATGTTGGAATTGCTGATACAATTAATAATTCAATTACACAATCTGGAGCAACAACTGATAAGTTTCAAATGGGACTTGATACTTCTACTTCAAAATCATAGATTAAATTACCTGTTGGTTGGAGTTTTCTTGCAAGTAAATCTTCTATTTCTACTATATTAGAATTTAGTGCTGCTGCTTATACAACTCTTTCTGCTGCTGACTTTGCTAAAATGTATTCTGACATTACACCGGTCGTTTGTACACCGAATACTAGGGTTTATTCTGAGAATGAAGTGTATGTTAGTAATATTGATTTTATAGTTATAAATTGTAACATGGTTGCAAATGGAACTAGTTTTATAAATGAAAAAGAATCACAAGTATTAGCTAGTTTTCCTTATGATGCTTATCCATGAAGTCTTATGGTTTATGAACCAAAAACTATTGAATAACGTAATGTTACTAATGATTCTATCTCTGATATAGTAATTACTATTACTGATCAAAACCAAAATCTAATGGATTTTAATTCTTAAAATATTACAGTTGCTATAGAAATTCTTGAAGTTTAATAAAGAAAAATGTCAATAAGATTAACCGGAACTAGTAGTTCAGAATCAAAAACATTATATCCACCTCTTATGCTAGGATCTGATTCAGGTTATAATAAAATTTGATTACGAAAAGTAGAGTTTACTTACACTAATAAAGTAGTATTAAATATACTTGAAGATAAAAACGATAAACTTTGGTTTAAGTGGAGTATCTTCTGCTTATATTACAATTGCTCCTGGTTATTATGATTCAAATAAAATAACAGCAGCTCTAAATAGAGGACTATCAGAACCTCAAGTAAAAACTATTGTTGCTCCAAATGGTCCAACAACAACAACAACAACAGTTAGTGCTTTTTATGATGCAACTAAAAGAAATAGTACAGGTATAAAATTTAGTGTTGATACAGATGATAAAATATTAATGCAAATAGTTGGCGATTTCGTTGTTCTACTTGGAAGCAATTCTAATGTTGCTGTGAATTCAATAGGTAATACTCTTGGTTTTAATTCAAATCAACAAGGAACATTTGATAGTGCTCTTGTAGGTGGAACACCATGTGAAGCAATAGAAAAAGCAATGTGTTTTGCTGGTATCTTTGAAGCATGGAATAAAATGTTATTACCAGACGATAAAGGAATACGATGGATAAGTGTTGATTGTGATTTAGTTGATCCTTTTAAGAATTATTTAGAAAGGAGAAAAGGATTCTTAGAGCAATGTAGTTCTTTATATATTATAGATATTGATGATATTAGTCCAGATGAAAAGGTTGACCTATACATTAATAATGTATGGTATTTATCAACACGTGGTGATGTAGATGAAATAAGTAGTTTTAAGATAAGTTTAACAGATCAAAATGAAAATCCTGTATCAATTATAACTGATGTAGTTGCAACAATAGAAATTTCAAAGTAATATAGAGCAATGGGTAGCTATGCAAGAGTTGGTTATGAAAGAATACATGGTGGTAAATATCGTGGATCTGGAGCAAAGTTTGATAATGCTCTTAATATCTTTAATCAAGTTTTAGGTACTACAAGTAAAGCTGTTGATGCAGGATTATCGATTGCTAATAAAGGTATTGAAATGCATCAAGCAAGAAAGCTTACTGAACTTCAAACAAAGAAAGAAAAGATAGATCAAGTTTATGCTGTTAAACGTAGAGAGATGGATGATAAACTTGAAGAATAAAAAAGAAAGAAAGAACTTGAATATGAGCTTGAAAAGAAAAGAAAAGATGAAGAATATGACAGAAAGATTAAAGAGATGGATCTTAAACTAAAAGAAGTTATGCTTGAAAAGATTACTAAGAAAAATCTAAAAAAAAGTAGAAAGGCAAAGATAGAAGATGATGAACCAGAACTAGATGACTATTCAGAGACTCTTAAAGAGAATGGTCCTAAAGCATATGCAGAGAAATAGCAAAAGTAATTAATGATAAAGCTGTTGTTCCTTATGTTAGTCCTAGGATTGATACTTAAGGAGGTAACATAAAGAAAAGATTAGGTGCTGGATTATATATTCAAAAATAAAATTTTAGTTTTTTATATAGAGAAGAAAATGGCAAGTGCACCTATCGATAGTATACTCGAACTTGGAGATCCTGACTTCCCTGAATATAAACTTAAAGACTATCAATTTAGAGAGTTTTATCAAGTTAATGGAAATGAGACTGATAATGTTACTAGTAAATTAATTAGTTTCATTGTTCCTTGTGAACAACAAACCTGTTATGTCTTATCTGATAGTTATCTTTTACTTGAAGGACAAATACAAGTCTATACTGCTGCTAATGGTGCTTATGGTACTCCTCATAAAAATCTTGCATTTAGTCTTGTTAATAACACTGGTGCATGGATGTTTAGTAGTATAAGAGTTAGACTTGGCACTGAAGAGATTGAAAGCCTCCCACTAAAAGAAGGAGTTGGAAGTGTCTCAACACTAATGGGTCTACTATGTTATCCAAATGAATATAATAGAACTGAAGGTCCTGCTAGTGGATGGAGAAAAGATGAAGCAAGTGGAATTGACGATTTAGCTGGAGGTCTTACTTCTTATGTTAGCCCTAATGCTGCTAGAGCTAGTGCTTCAAACACTGGATATGTAGTTAGAAGAGGAATTATAAATAACACTATTGATGAGGTTGGAAATTTCAGTATTGCTTTTCCTCTAGCAAGAATCTCTGGTTTTTGTGCTGATATGAATAAAATTCTTTATAATATTCCATTTACACTTGAAATGACTCGTGTTGGTGGATTTGATAGAGATATTATTTTGACTGGAACAAGTGGAAGTGCAAATGATCAAATTAACGCAGTGGCTACGAGTGGAACTGGTTCTGTTGGTATTGGTAATGGACAAGGTGTTTATACTGCTTTTAGAACTGCAATGTCAAAAATGAGACTTGTTGTACCATGTGTTACACCAAAAGAAAGTATTCAAAGAGCACTTGCAGATATTTCAAGTGAGAGATCAAAGAAAATTAGACTAAATTACAGAGTTAAACGATATCAAAACATTACTGTAAATACTTTCAATCAAAATCTTTTATTTGTTAAAACTTTATCAGTTCAAAATACAATTGATAAGGTTAGGTGGTTGATAGTTGCTGCTCAAAATGCCGATAAATATGATAGCTACACTGGTAACCCTTGTACTTACAATTATTGTGATATTAAAAGTGTTTCAGTTCTTGCTAATGGATCTAAACAATATCCTGCAGTTCCAAGATCTAGTTTGCCAAAACTTGGTAAACATGCACCTGCATATATGGATTTCACGACTTTCAGAAAACAATATCTTGGAGTTAATGAGCTCGCTAATCCAACTGGTGTTTCTTTCTCAGAATGGATGTCACTTTATCCTATTCATGTTGTTGACTTGCAATACAATGATGAACCTCTTAGAGCGACTTCTAGACTTGATGTAACTGTTGAATTCAATAGTGCTGTGCCTGCTGGAACCACATTGATAATCCACTATTTGACCATTTGTAAGAATAGTGCTGAACTAACTTCTAATGGAAGTGGTGCTAATTTCACTTGTAGCAAAGGAAATATGGTATATTATGGAAAAGATTTTTAATAAAATTATAATAACAAAATATAATGCAAAAAAACAAGTTTTATTCAAGGGTCTGATGAGTGGAAGAGATCTATGAGTTTAAATATAGGTGGATCAGAAGTGTATTCTGTGTTAGGAAATGATATGGTTTTTGGTAGTCAAACTGATTGTGATATAGAACTAATTGCTAATAGAAAACTAAAAAAATGTATTGCTAATTCTCAACCGATGAGATTTGCACAAATTTTATTTGGTAAGGTATTCGAGCCAATAGCGGCTAAATATTTAGAAATGAAATTAGATAGAACTATTGAAAATGCAAATGATTGCTTTACTAGTGATGGTGTTTATAGATATTCTCCAGATGGTATTATAGATGAAGATACATTAATTGAGATAAAGTGTTTGTGGTCTAGAAGTATAGTGGAAGATTTTTATTCCCAAACAATACTTGGCTCAATGTTTATTAGGATTACATGTACTAAAATTAAGTAGATGTTTTTATAGTGAATTTGAATTATTTGTACCTGGATTGAATTGTGATAATATTCCTAAAGATTATGTTGGTGCTGGGACTTTAGGAATACCAACAATTTATTATTTTAATTTCCCAATAAGAGAACCTTTGTTTATGTATTTACTTAAAGATGAAAAATATTATGATTTTGAATTTGATATAATTTCCGATTATGATAAATTTATTAATAAAAGAACTTTTGGTTATGATATAAAATATTATATAAAAAACGTAGAAATACAAGTGATAGAAGAGGAAGATCCATTTAGATTTCCAAGGAATGTTCCAATTGTTAGAGAAGTATTAGAAAGAAGCAAAATATTAATCAATGAATATACAGAAAATTTCAAAGTTTAGAGAGGAGGATTATGTTTCTAAAGTTAATGGTACTATATTATCTGATCTTAATGCAAATGGTAATAGAATTATAAATTTATCAGATCCAATTAATGATTCTGATGTAGTTACAAAAGCATATGCAGATTCTAAATTTGTTGTTAATACAGGAACGACTTTGAATCTTGGAGGAAAGACTATTACTAATCTTGCTCCAGGTGTTAATCCTACAGATGCAGTAAATGTTAGCCAAATAAATAACTATGTTAAGAAGACTGGTGATACAATGACTGGAGATTTAAACATGAATAGCTTTGCTATAACATCTACTTATTGGAACTCAGGTAATAATAATCCAGTATTTTGAAAGATGATTATTGTGTTACATATGGTGGAATGAAGAGGGATGTTTTATTTAAAGCCTTACCTTCAACAACAAATATTGATATGGGTGGATATTCAATAACTAATGTTGCAAATCCTGTTAATCCTCTTGATGTAGCTACTAAATCTTATGTAGATAAAACAGTTAAAAAAATAACAGAAGTACTAGCTCTATCAATGGATCTTAATGCAAAGAACTCAATACTAAATCTATCAACACCTTATTCATGGACTAACAAAACTGCTCCACCTATAATGATATTAAATGTTATGGTTGTTAGAGCATCTAATTGTATGTTTCTAAAACCTAATACTGATACAAATGCAGTATCTGGAGATGTAAGAGCAATAAATACTTCTCCAACAGGTGTGGATTTAAAGTATTATGTATATTTTACAAGACTCCCAACAGAGTATTACTTCATTGATACAACTGGAAAACTAAGAGTAAATATCTTGGTCAGTTATGTACCCACCTGAATAGTATAAATGATATATTAGAACTATTACCTCTTTTAACTTTGTTGCTTTACGTTTACCTTTAAGAATAGGGAATAGTTTTGATATAAAACAAATAGCTTCATGGTCTAAACAATGATGTAATAAAGTAGAGCAACATTGTTTTTTAAATGTTTCTTAACTAATGAATATAATTTAGTTGGTCTCTCTTTCTTAAATGAATTAGTATTTATGTTACAATATGAACAAATTATAATTGCATCATTGCGCATAAGACTAGAATCAAATTCTGTTTCATTCATATCTTTATCACAGATATCACAACGTATTTCATAGTTTCTTTTTGGTCTCTTTTTTCTTGATGACAGTAAGGATGTCTTCCTTCTAGATAATCAGTTTCATTAAATGTATATAAACAAGTTTCACAAATAATTTTTATTCTCTATAGAATGTCATTTTTAACTCTAAATGAAAGAAAAAAAGAAGGTAAATTTAATCCTGACTCAGATATGTCAAGTATTCAAACCAAGACCTAAGAAAATTCCACAAGGTTTCTTTAATATTGTTGAGCCTAGTGAAAATCATCAAGCAGATATTTTATACATGCCTAATGATTCTGGATATAAATATGTACTTTGTGTTATTGATGTTGCTAGTAGATATAAAGATTCAAGACCTCTTAAAACAAAGTCTTCTAAAGAAGTAACAAAAGCAGTAATAGATATTTATAATAAAGGTCCTTTGAAATAGCCAAAGAAAATGACAGTTGATCCAGGATCAGAGTTTAAAGGTGAGTTTGCTAAAGAAATGAAAAAACATGAAACACAAATTATTGAAGGTACTAGTAAAAAGAGTGTTGCATTAGTTGAAAGAATGAATAGAACAGTTGCTGAGAGAGCATTCATTGCTCAATACGAAAAGAAATAGAAAGTATCAATAAAGGAGAATATACTAGAAATAGAGAGTGGATTGATAATTTACCAAAGACTATTGATTATCTAAATAATAGTGTTACGGAAGCAATAGGTGAAAAACCTGTTAAAGCGATAAAAAAAGAAAAAGTATATCTAAAGAAACCAAAATATCATAGAAAAGTAGGAGAACAAGAACCGTTATTAGAACTTGAAACAACTGTTAGATATTTATTAGAACCAGGTGAAGGAGAAGATGAAAAAAGAAGAAGGGCTACAGACCCAAAATGGAGTTTAACTAAACATACTATTGTTAGAATAATGGTATTGCAAGAACAAGCTGTTAAAAGAAGTTTTGTTAGAGAGTAATTACAAGTTATTAAGCCTTAGACGACTCTGGACTTTCTAATGGTTCAATTAATATTTCATCGAATTCTTCTTTAGTTACTTTATCGTCGTCTAATGCATCAACAATCTTTGAAACTAAGTTATGATTTGTTTGAAGAGTAGATCTTTTCCTTCTATCAATTTGTGATATTGTACTATCTATTGAGATTATCATTGTTGATAAAGCACCTAATACTGTTACTACGTGAGAAAGTTCCTCATGTTTTTGAATGTAAGTACTGGTTGCTGTAGTCGCAAGAGATAGTAAGATACCTATAAATTGAAAAACATATTTAACTCTTATTAATTTAGTTAAGCAACCTTTAATTCTATCATTGTCTAAAAGTATTTGATTATACTTGGTATTTGCGTATTTGGTTCGAAGGTCTGACATTGTCCTATATTAATAAAAATTGTTTTATTAATCGTATTACGTCATGTACTAAATTTTGACTGCTGTTGAATTCCTGATATATCACGTGAGTCGGAGTTATCTTCCTTCCCAAAATGGCGTCTTGTGATGAGATTATGTTCGATTACGATAGCGATGACTCGTTTGATGTGAACGAGTAGAGTATTGAAATTCCAGACATGGAATTTTTCTCTGAGGAGAAAGTAGAATTGATGGAAATGCTTGAAATGGTAAGTGAAATAAGATCATTCATTACTGAGTCAATTGCGTTAGCCGTCAATACTAGTCTAAGTCGACGCCAAGAGGGTGACTTGTTCGATCATCTATCCTTACCATCCTCGCCTAGTTCAAGTCGATACCCAGAGGGTGACTTGTTCGACCGTCTATCCTTGTCAATCTCTCCTAGTGCAAGTCGATGCCCAGAGGGTGACTTGTTCGACCGTCTATCCTGCCTCTTTCTCGGGAGTTCGTGTCGATGCCCTGAGGGTGACACGGCTCGGGGAGGAATGTTTATAACAACTAATAGCTTAGTAAATCCTAGTGCAAGTCTATACCTAAATGGTGACTTGTTCGATCGTCTATCCTTACCATTCTTGTTTAGTGCAAGTCGATGCCTAAATGGTGACTTGTACGATCATCTATCCTTTTCATTCTTATTTAGTTCAAGTCAATGCCCAGAGGGTGACTTGAATGATCATCTATCCTATATCTTTCTTGGTAGCTCGTGTCGATGCCCAGCGGGTGACACAGCTCGGCTTTTGGGGCTTTCGTCATTTAATAAACTGTTTGTCAAATGTATGACAAGTATTTTAGGATGTCAATATGAATCAACACTTGGAAACGTAAGTATAAAGGTAAGTAAGATAAGTATTGCAGCGCGCAGGGGGTGGGATAGGGGTGGGCTGGGGGTAAAGGGTAGTTTTTTCGATTGCTTTGACACTAATTTAAAGTACATAATTTAAATATGGCACCCGGACAGTTGATTTATTGGACCAATGGTTAACGCGCTTGCCTCCATATGCAAGGAGCAAGAGGTCGAATCTCAAAACATACTAAGTATTTTATATTTATTATATAGACACATCAACCTAAACAGCTCTTAGTAGATATACAATGAAGGGTATGGAGAATAGGGTCTCGAGGATGACGACAGCCATTAAATAAATCGGACGAAGATAATAATCGAACGAAGTGAGAATATTATGAGGACGATTTATTTAATTAATGACGTCATCGACCGAGCCCTAGGCTACATGCCATTCATTGTATATCTACTCGGCTATTGCGTTGCTTAGCTGGGAATGGCAGACGACTTGACCAGCGAAATCATCGATGCGTTCCTGGCGAGGCCCTGTTTATGGGGCACACTGAATTCGGAGTTTAAGAATCAGACTTTGAGGTGGTGAGCAATGAAGGTTATGGCGAACAGGTTTGCAATCTATCGGTAATTACGTTAGCGAAGCGTGGCCACAAAAACACTATTACTATATCATAAGCGCTCAGTTGGCAGAGCAAGAAGGAAGTCAAGACTTAGCACGACTACCCTCTAAACCTCCTACAAACTAGAAAATCATGGTGAGACTCCGAGTTGGTCCGATGCAAGATTCCCTTCTAAACCAGGTGTAACTGCATTGCAGCAAACGTAAAGTGCCTAGAAAGAGACTGAGCTATCTGATGGTGCTGTAACACATTTATTGTTATCATTGATATTATTATTATTATTACTCTAAATGCATTGCCCTGACTCGCCTTGCCGCTCCGTAATAGTCGGCAAAGACCCCACAACACAGCTGCAAGTGAGACTTCACCTGCGTGGATTTCAGCCGCTAAAAATGTGTTTGGTACACCAGCGTCCAGTCAACGGAATCGCTTTTGCTGCATACCACCAGCGGTATTGGTCGGAGTTCGTGGAATCTGCTAGAAATTATACCCAGCTGGTGATAGTGATGATGAGCAGACTAGTACTGTAGTAAGATTCTGAGCCTGTAACCGGCTGTCGACATTTGATATATCGAGCTAGGCGTTACCCAGCCTGGTGGCCGGCCGCCAGACGGGCAAAGGCCGCTCACCAGCAGCTCAGAGCAGGGCTTTTCGGCGGAAGTTCTCGTCGAGTACGGACGTGTACCTAGCAGTGCTGGTAGTGTAAAGTTACTCAGTTAGCCGCACCTTTGACGGCGCGCGTTCGTACTCATAGTTCGGACCCGGTGTAGGGTCGCCCCTTGCGGGAGTCAAGTGGCTAGCGCGCATATTCGTGCACGCTTGCGACGTCACTTCACTGCCGGCTCATTGTACTGCGTCTTGAATCCTACCTGCAGTATCGTCTAATACGCTCTGTGTAAAAAAATACACTAGCTGATTGAGCAGCCTCTTTTCTATAGCGATGAGCCTTTACGGATACACTACCGCTTGCCGCCTTGATAGCGAATCACCCACCGCAGGATTCGAGCCCAAAAAGCAACCACCTTACCTATTGTGCCATCACGGCTAACCGCGGCGCGTGCGGATGTATTCAAAAATGTTGTAAACGACTAACCTCCTGCCGCTAGCAAGATCCGAGAGCACCAAGCGACAACGGACTAGCCTAACTTAATAAGGGAGGTCAAGCTGAAATAGGCTACCTTTAGGTTGTTGTACTGTGACCCTGACACGACCATTTCCACAACCTTCTGTTTTTTTTTCCACCAGGGATCGTGGTTTTGAATGTGTAGCTGGTTTGGCATAGTGGTAAAGGTACTCGCCCCGACACACATCAATGTGGATGTATTTGATGGCCGAGGCCGCAGTCTCGCCCCGTGGTAAGTGTGAAGTACCTTAATAGAGATTAGGTCCTCTTTGGGTGCTGCAACATGAATTATATATAAGTGTATTATATATATGTGTATAATGCATATATGTGTGTAATATATATACATATATATATGTGTGTGTGTGTGTGTATTATATATATGTGTATACATATATTACACACACATAATATATATATATATATATGTGTGTGTGTGTGTGTGTGTGTGTGTGTGTGTGTGTGTGTGTGTGTGTGTGTGTGTGTGTGTGTGTGTGTGTGTGTGTGTGTGTATAGGGGTGCTGATTTAGCTTAGTATGTAGAAGGCTCCGACAAGAGGGGCCACGTTGGCGCTGGCTTTACTAGCTAGGTCAGGTGAGTCAGCTACAGCAGGTAACTTCGCATTTCTTGTAGGCGAGAAGACAGTGGCTGTTCATTTTGGTTGTAGCTGTGACAGCTGGGGTATGGCTGGAAGAGTCATTAAAGAAGTTAGGTCTTTGCTGAACAGAAAAGCCACTGGGTATGTATAGCCCACGCCGACAGAAAAATTGCAGCTTGCATGATGCAATTCTCTTCTGTCTTGGTTCGAATTAACACTGTTATTATAAGTTGTAGACTATGCCAATGTTGAATTACTCGGTAACATCAACCTCCGAAAGTCAGTCTGGAGCCGGTCTCGAGGTTACCTGCTGCCGACGCAGAGCACAACCTGCACGAAACCAACTTAGACGATCCAGGTTGAGGCTACCGATTGTGAGCCAACCACTGCCACATATTACATGCATCATCACTAATAAACGACCCAGACGGGAAGAATTTCAAATTCGGCACTGTAGGCTTCAAATAAGTTATCAAAATGAATGTTTAAATCACCAATAAAGAGGAAGGATGATTCTTTAAATCACCGATAAAGAGGAAGGATAGATTTCTTGCTCACAGAACCTAAATGAATGAGATCAGAAAAATTCTGAGAAAAAGGAGGATTTGGTACCTTAAACTCCAATGTGGATATAAAATACCTTCTCTGTCAGACTTGGTGCCTTCTGAAGATGGCTGATTGAATTTTGAAGTGGTTGGTCAGGGAGCTCTGCTCCGTGTGTTAAAGGGACCATGGATTAAAGAATGTGTGGATGCAAGATGGGAGCTACGAGTTTGATTGCTTGACGTTTGGAAAGGTCCGCCATGCAAAAGTTGCAGTTGCCTGAGTGGCCCCATGGTTTCCAAAAGATTTTTGAGAGAGCACACTATCAGCCCCTTTTTGCCCTCCTTACTAGTGTGTAAATATAAAAAATTGATACATTAAAATGATATATCAATTATTTCCTAAAATAGTACAGATAATAATTCTATCTAGCGTACAGAAATCACTTTATTCTCGAGAGTTATTGTGCCCGTGCTCGTTGTGCGGCGGCCAGGAGAAAGGAGTTGAAGCATTTTGTCAAAGAAAACACGCCCGATCACACCACAGCAAGAACAGCAAGCTAAAGTAAATAAAACCTGCATGTACTTTATTTGTGTAGCAAAATTTAGAGAACTCATTCTCTATCCAGGTGCTCCACGTGTGCCAAAGGGCTTGAGCCCATAACCTCAGTCGTCAAAGTCTAGTGCACTACCCCTGACCCAAACCAGGGCGGCATGTCTGTATAGCGCTAGCACATAATGTCTTTACGAAATAAATAGGAATCGACGAATTACCGCCATCAGCCGTAAAGAGGTGGAGCCACGATTTGTATCTGAGGTTGGGAAAGACCTCCAATAGTTTCAAGTAGGACGAGCATGTACTATAAACATTATACCACACAATTGCAATGTTGCTTGAAAGCGAACTCAGTTGTTAGGAAAACCTCGTTGCAGTGTACCCAAAATTTTGATTTACTTTATCCGTATCCCTCTCATAATGCCTGTTGCACCGTTTGGTGTTTTTAAAGTACCGCACGTAATTAAAATCACTTTCAAAAAGAAGGTGTAGGTCTTTCGATGGGTCGAGCAGAGAGGGTATTCAATCATCAATCATCACTGAATCTTTGCCAGCATTTTCAGACACTTTCAAATAGATAATAATAATAATAATACATTTGATGTAGCGCCCTCAGAGAACTCAAATTCCTTCTAGGCAATTTAAAATTGCTGCAAAGGAAGAGTTATCGATTTGCTAGTGGTAGCATGCTCAATAAACAACAAGAATAACAGGTTAGAGGTTAAATGGTCAGCATCAGCATGCAAGCTTGGTTAATGGCAGCATGCACAATGTCAGCACTCGTAAACACATAAAGGACGAATCACTGGGACTCGCTAAATGCTGTGATAAATAGACGCGTTTTTAGTTCGTTTTTAATTGTGAAAAAGTCAGGAGATGTTGTGACAAAATTCGGTAGTGAGTTCCAGACTTTAGGAGCATACAAACTAAAGGCACAGTCTCCAAGGATTTGAGATTTGTACGAGGTATGGGTAAATAAATTCCCAAAAGCAGCTGGTACGATGCTTTGCCTGGTGAGGGAATAAATCTGATGGGTTGGCTGAGCCAAAGAATGAAGGAACCAAACGTGAGTGAAAAAACCTTGAATTTGATAACCTTTTAATCAATTTTACTCACAACCTCAAGCTAAATAATACCTCGCGATTGAAAAGGCCAATCACCAACCAAGACTTAGTAAAGCTGACAAGCGACATGACCCCTACAGTTGTTCAATTCCGTAAATGGCACTCCTTTAGCCCTTGCGCCTGTGGACGTACATTGAGCGAAGTGCTAGAGGATTGATAAAAATACGTGATCAGCCGAGCTCCCACTATAAACCTTGAAATCTCAAGAAATTAGTCGGTGTTAACTTGAATAGGATATAACAAGTTCAAGAGCAGTATAAAACTCACAGGACTGGTACGTTTCCATATGTTTGTCCTGTATGTATTTTTGTTGTAAAAAGAATAAAAACGATATGCAGAGGGCTCGTTATGAGTTGTCTAAATCTGGCAATTGTCCAGTGCGATTCCTAATTCTGCATTCTGGCACTGCATAAAAATATTCAAAGTCAGCTATCGATGGATTTTGCAGTGCTCTAACCAGAAGCCAAGCCAAAATCCTTCAGGACTAGCGAGTGAAGGTAACAATGCAAGCTACCCCTCATCTTAGTTCAATAAACACCACTCAAAAGTGCGATGGTAGTGATTACAAAATACTAGCATATTTAACAGCCTCTTTCTTTTATATAGCGACAGAAGAGCCTTGACGGCTATCACCACCGCTTGCAGTGGCGATAAAGGATCGCTCACCACAGGATTCGGACCCACGACCTCGGGGCCGAGGTCATTAAAAGGCAACCGCCGTACCTAGTGAGCCATTTCGGCTAATCATGCAACAATTGGACGTCTTTGTCCATGTAGGCTACCCAACTCAACATGGCAATTTCCTTACTCAACCACCACACACGACCAAATGAAGTGCCACCAGGAGAAAAGTTTTATTTTACCTACGAACAATAGCCCGGATTAAATTATTAAGAGAAGCTCAGAAAATCGCTAATTTACTATTATTACTATGTTGCTTCTTATTTACAACCAATTCGTTGTTGAACTACCTGCTGTGAAGATATTTTTAGAATGAGCAAATCCTTCTTTTGACTTTTCACTTAAGCTCAGTTACAAATAATATATATATATATATATAGAATATAGAATATATGATTATATGATATATATATATATATATAATATATTATTATATTATATTATTTATAAAATATAATATATAATAAGATATTCATTTATGCAAGTCAAGCTGTTTCTTGTTTTCGGTAAGTGGACTTAGTTCCTCACAAGGAGCGAATACAGTACTTGGACTTGAATGCTGTTTAACCACTTGGAATGCCTCTTCCCAAAGTGACACATCACTGACAAAAGAGTTTTGAATTAGGTTCATGGAAATATAGTTGTAGAAATATTTCTAATTAAAAAGAACTCAATGCTAGGATTTTCACTTCAAAAATCAGTTTTAAAAAACAATTGAACTACGTACATTTTCTGGTGCCGTGGACACTACAGAACAGGCAAATTGGAACCTAATGATGTCGGAAATACAAGCTGCAAGCATTTATGTAATGCTAGTTAATTTTTGAATGCAGACTAAACAGCTCAACCTTGACAAAGGTAACGTCGTGACCCCAAGTTCCAAATATGTTATATGTACAGGTTTTGTTATTTTCAAAGCAGCTGTGTAGACTTTAATTCTCAAATCATTACAATAAACATGGACGGGCTTGCTAATTCTTCTTTTCACACAGAAACTGCAATATGGTCCCAGTTAAATTTTCTACAACAAATACGCCAGTTTAGCATCTGAACTGGCAAGCCGTTACGGAGTAAGCATAATAGGTAGCCTAGTTAAAGCATTAATAGGATTGCTTCAGATATGCGGCCATCGGCTTTCTTCAGCTCAAGTGTGCCTGCCTGGCTTCCAGTAATTGTATAGTAGCATTTCTCGCCGCGTGCTTCGGCTGGCTCAGAGCGCTGGCACCCAAAGTCGTATACGTGAGCTCCGGTTTCGGCTCAATATCCAATTCTTCGTGCACTAAACGGCAAATACATCAAAGGGTACTGTCATCAGAACGCAATAAAAGTGCAGCAACAACTCAAGCCTTTAAAAAATTGACCAAGATCATTTTTGCATTGACTGGCTGTCACAACTGTGCTGTGGTTTGACCGTTGGTCAGCTGTACTTAAAATTGCAAACATGTTTAAGTCTTTTCTTTCCCAAAAGAATGGTTTGAAGATTTAATGAAAAATGCAATTTATGACAAAGTATTGTATATACATTGGAAACTTTGAAAGTATCGGCTAAGATCACTTTCAGGGTTTAAATAACCATAGAAAAAAATTACCTAGGGCTAAAAACTTGAATAAAACCCCACCGTGCCAAAAAAATACCAGAAAGAAAGAAGGTGAATATTTCGCATCCTCACAGGACGCTGAAAATGACATGGGAAACCAGGGGTGAGCAAAATCCATTTCGCTAGGCGAAATAAGGAATTGCTGTCAAACCTATTGTGCTGATTGCTGTATCAACTTCGGTCATTAATACAATAATCTGATTCATTCAATATTAAATTAATTCCAAGCAATGGAGAATGGTGTCCAGGATGCTATTCTAGGCAATAGGAATATATAGTTCGTAACCTAACTCTTGCTACAAATGTCTCATCTACACCTAATCTTGGATATCGTAGATGAAGCTAGAGTAATCTATTGTGTACTTAAACTTTCATATCTTAAGATGTCGTGAGCCGTGATGGCACACTACGTAAGGCGGTTGCTTTTTGACCCTACGACCTCGGAACCGAGGTCGAGGGTTTGAATGCTGCGGTGTGCGATCCTCTTTTGCCACTGCAAGCGGTGATGATAGACGTAAAGGCTCTTCTGTCGCTATAAAAAGAGGCTGCTGAATCAGCAAGTATGTTTGTAAGATCTGCAACAGCCAGGAGTTGGCCTACATGATACAATAAGCTTCTCGTATCTCTCTAAAATCTGCAAATTTCGGGTAATTATACTGAGTATAGAATGCCACAATCTTTCCATAGATAGTAAATTTTAACTGGGATGTCAGACTAAACAATTTCAAGAAGTTTTTATGTAGAGTTACACATTCGACTGGCCAGTTCGCTATTGTATACCAGAGGCAAGAAATAAAGCAGAATCTGAAGTTTAGAATCAGAGATAAATTTGGATAGATAGAGGATATAAAATGTGAACGGCTAGGTTTATAATATTCTTCATCCATTTTTAAGGTGAATGAAACACTAGAGCTCTCACCAATAATTTTTTTATTACAAGTTTGACGGATTGCATAATTTATTTCTTCCCTCAGCCACATGAGCTACGCACATGTGTTATTAATTGGATGGAGGAGGGGGCTAATGCCAAAATAACTTTTTTGATGCAGTTGCAGATCACCAATTGCCAGTCCAGAAATGCTATGTGCAGAGCGAAACAATGCCGGGAACCAAGACTGCAGAACGAACGCAACCAATTGGCTCAAAACTAATTGCAGGGAACGTGAGTTGGCTCTACATGATTGCGAACACAGCAGAACCACTACCACAGACTCAAGTGGCGAGTTCAGCAACATCTTTTTAATGCAAAGAGTAGCCGTTAAAGTGTGATTGCCTCCTAAAACCAGACTAGGCAATCAACCACTCAACAACGGTAGGCTGGGCAAGAAAAGATATTTAAATGAGCGAACATGTGAGGGCTGAATTGCTTCCAGCAGCACCCCAGAGAATAGGTTAGCACAAAAGCTAATAAGAAACAGTTCAGCTAAAAATCGTAACTAATTGAAAACTCGCACTTTTGACAAATCACAAGCATTTTTTTAGCTTTTGTCTCCTTGTATGTTGTTTCTTTTCTCTGGCGTTAGGTTTACAAAGACCTGCTTTTGTTTACTTTTTGTGTGGTCTAGCTACCTCTTGGTGGGCTAAAAAACTACATGCGAAAATACATTGGTGTGTTATTGGTCGATTTTCTTCCTATGCCTTTGTGCATGGTTGTATCCAGGGTCCTGCTGACAACTCTGCGAGACTGCATATCCTTGAAAGCTTTGGATGCGATGGCCCCCAAAAGGTGTTGTAATAGCAAATTCTGGGCACTGTGATATATTATGCATTAGGGCCGTGAAGGCCCATGAGGTTAGGTGCTCCCTATTCACGATCGAGGTCCGAGTCGGGTACGAATCCTGAAGTGGGTGGTCATGTATTGCCGAATGCAAGCTGTCATGTATTAGCCGTTGAGGATAATCTGCCTCTATAGAAATGAGGCTATTTAATCAGCTAATATTTTGTATGCATAGATTCGAAGTCGTGTGATTGTAGTGAATAGCCTGAGAAACCATTTTACAGATCCTAAGAATAGGACAGCAACCCAGAATTGTAGTATCCCATGTATGTATGTATGTATGTATGTATGTATGTATGTATGTATGTATGTATGTATGTATGTATGTATGCATGTATGCATGTATGCATGTATGCATGTATGCATGTATGCATGTATGCATGTATGCATGTATGCATGTATGCATGTATGCATGTATGCATGTATGCATGTATCTCCATCTGTAACTCCAGAAAGCCACAAAGACTGCGTATGTATTACCCAGGAGATTTTTGCATAGCTCACTCACAGCCTAAGCGGCATTCAGTGCACATTCGGTAGCCAACAGACTTCATCCCATGCAACAAAGAGAAAGTGAGAAGCATAGCAGAGTCAGGAGAGCAGTTGAGGTAGTGAGTAGCGTGGAAGTAGCAGCTCAGGACCGCTGAAAAGGTATAGCAGACACTCTGGCTCTTTTGCAGTGGCTGCACTACCCCATGCAAACCAGAGCTACCCATAGCACATAGCCCAGACTGTCCCTAATTACCCACCGACCTACACAGCTGACAGCCTATCAACGCTAACATGCATGCCTCTGTTGTAGCTAGAGATTTCTTAGCGTGAAGCAGCTGCAAATAATGCATCAAATGAAACAAAGCAGCAAATGGAACAAGGAGAACAAACCAGAAGCTGAACCTACCCACTCACCTGGCACTGGTGTTGCAACATTGATTGGAGGTGGAGTCGGTGCCTCTTCAATACCAACGTGCCAGCCTTCTGCCAAGTAGGTGCAGCATGGCTGCTGGTGCTGCTGTGGCTGCACCATAAAGTCGCCGTGGCAGCCAGAATGTGCTGCCTCTGCTTCACTGCAGCACTCTGCACACATAGATGCCGCCACCCGTGGGTCACTGCAGAGGGAAAAGAGATGCCTGTCATCGATGTCAACGTCGGCAAAGCTCTGGCACCTCTGACAGAACATTACAGGGTGTCGCAAGCTAGTTAGCCGTAAGCCGGTGATGTGCCGCGATGCCTCAGTAATCATTACTGTGGGAAATACACTGCCGTGTCCACCGTCATGTGCAGAGGAGTTGCTCCACAGCAGGTCCAGTTGTAGTGGTCCACGAACTGAACATCGTCAGGGCTGTACATATATTGAGGGTATTGAACATACGAATACTGCTCGTTTGTCCCTAGCAAACCGGAAAGCGTTGCTGCAGCAGTGAGCCCACTGGAAGCTGCCGCAGCTGCAGATTTTCAATATGCCGTGTCAAAATGCAGGCATGATAGCATAACTTATAATGACTCTTTTAATATATCATCCAAAAGTAACCGAATCTCTATTCAGGCACTTTAAAGCTTGCTGCAAGAGAAGATGTAATCAAGAGTAAATGACAAGTAAGGTACCACACTTAGGTAAGCATGCAAAAGTACACAAAGAAAGCACTAATAGCCGGTAGTTGGCAGGACCCCTAGCTAGGAATCTGCATTCAAGCATGCACAGGTGAGAATTCAAATCACACCCAAGAAGACTTACTCACTGGGAGGGGTGCAATGCAAACACATTATGCTCGGGCCTTTTTCATAACTTGACCAGTATTGTAAGAGAAAAGTACACATAAGAACATTCACTCACACGGAGCAAGGACTTGAACACGGAGGTTATTTAGGTTTTTTTGAATGCCTGAAAAATCAGTAGAAGATGTGATTTCAGTCGATGGTAATTTCAAGGCTTCGGGAATATAATCATACCGAGGCTAGGTTCGGTTGGCTGGTACAGGACGGCTGTAATGCACTACGGGTTACCGGCTAGGCCAGGGTCTGACCTTGGCATGTGCTTTGGCTAGGGGTCACCGGGGGTCTTGGGTATGAGAAGTTGGCCAAGTAAGTCGTGGTGTTGGAGGCTCCCGGTCTAGCCGAGTTATGCACCTGAATTCGTGCAGGCGTGCTCTAGCGATGCTGCCACGCACGAAAGGGAACGAGTACCCAAGGCCGGAGCGGAGCTTGATGGCACGCTCGTTGTTGTGATTCGTATATTCCGCGTTCCCCACATAGCATGTTCGTGACCCAGCCCCCGGAGTTGGCTTCTTTCGGCGGAAGCTCTCGACTGTGGTGGGCGTCGACTCCGACTGGCCAAGCAGTTGCTCAGCCAGCCAGATCTTTTACGGTGTACGTTCGTACTGTTGGATTCGGAGTAGTTACAACGGCAGGACTTAGGAAGCCGACTGACCAACTAACACGTTTGTTAGGGCTTGTGGCTTCGTCTGGCGCCCCTGTAGTTTACCTTGTATAGGACCTTCCCATGTAGAATTGTTTAGTTCCCCTGTTGTTGTTGGCACGTGCGATATTATAAAGATGTCTAACCTGACGGCCGCTCGTCTTACTCTAGCTCAGCCGCATGGCGAGCGGCAGCGTGGCTGGGCTTGGCGGGAAATAGCTTCTGACTCCTGGAACTCGGCTACATAATAACTGAAGGCATGGTCTCCGAGAGATTTTAAGTTAGTAAGGCGCACAACTAATCGACACATGTCAGAAGAGTGGCTGAAGCAATAGAAGCCTGTTGTG